>CAIGQQ010023383.1:0-18929 GCA_903798035.1 Danio albolineatus
GATGAAGGACAGTAGTGGAGGAAAAGCACCGATACTGCACTAAACATTTGCTCAAGGGGAAGGAAAAGCCCACATTTATAAAACTGCTCAGTAAAGTACAATCCCTGAGAAAAACTACTCAGTTACAGTAGTCTGAGTATTTGTAATCAGTTACTTTACACCACTGGGAGAGATGTACTTTAATTAAACAAGGTTTCTGCAGTGTATTATTTTTTGTTATGGTGCCATTTAGGCAATTTTAGTTCTGTTATTTTAATAAATGTAAAAAGGAATCATGTGTTTTGTGTTTAATTTAATAATAATAATAATAATAATAATAATAATAATAATAATAATAACAATAATAATAATAATAATGATAAATTATAATAAAGGTGATAACCCTTTTTTTTTTTAAATAATCACTATATAATATTTAAATACAGTATTAATATCAACGATACTTGTCTTGAAATACTTTGTATTGGAAACAAAAATATTGGTATCGCCCATCCCTAGTTTTAAGCTCATTACCGCTCCATTCATTCATTTTCTTTTCGGCTTTGTCCCTTTATTAAATCATGGGTTGCCACAGTGGAATGAACCGCCAACTTATCCAGCATATGCTTTAAGCAGCGGATGCCCTTCCAGCTGCAACCCAACACTGGGAAACCCAATTTTGTTTACCCAATTCCCCTATAGCGCATGTGTTTGGACTGAAACCGGAGCACCCGGAGGAAACCCACACCAACACGGAGAGAACATGCAAACTCAGAAACACCAACTGACCCAGCCGGGACTCGAACCAGCGACCTTCTTGCTGTGAGGCGACAATGCTACCCAAGCATTTTATGCTTGATTCTGAGCATTTCCCCAGTACTATGTTGAGGCTGGAAGGGCATCTGCTGCGTAAAACATATGCAGGAATAGTTGGTGGTTCATTCCACTGTGGCGAATTCTAAAAAAAACATCTCCATTTGTGTAAATAAACAAAGATCTGAGGAGTTTGGACCGACGTGAGGACGAGTAATTAATAACGTAACGTAAAATTTTGGTGTGAACTAACCCTTTGAGTAAACTCAGTGTATAGCGCAGTTATATAATCAGGAATGGGGACCGAATGCTTCATAAATCAGAGCTGCTCCTGTGGGATGGCAGACAGATGGAGAATCTCACATCTACACCTTCAGCTGAAATGCAGATCTCATGAATATTCATCAAGCAAGCAAGTGGTTTGATTTAATTTAGCTGGATTGCATGTCAGAATCTGCATATGTGGATGAAAGTGACCGAAAAACATGTGTTCCAGTTATATGAGCATTAATATCCCGCTCTGAGCACTGCAGACGGTCTTAATCTGTTCATCAGTGCAAGATTGCATGTGTTGCTTATATATTTATGGCTGCACTGTGACTGTTTCTGATTGATTGATTGATTGAAGCTCATTTACGCTTTTTCACAATTTTGTTTTATTAGTTAATTTTAAATTAATTTGAACAATCAGAACAATCATGCATATAATATATTATTATAATGCATATTATATAAACTGTCTACTTATTTATTTTTTAAATATTTTATTTTATAGAAAAATGTATTAATATAAAAATGACAGAATATAAAAATACGTTTTTTTTTTCTTTTTTCTTTTTTAGGACAAAAACAGGCAAAGCAGAAAATTTGAAGAAAAAAAATGAATAAACTGTCTAAAACTTAGCACAACTTGCCAAACAAACAAACAAAGAACACATGACGTAAATAAACACAAATTAAATTTAAAAATAAATGCATAAATAAAAGCATTAAAAAAATTATAAATACATAACAAAATAAAAATATGCACAAACTATTCATAAAATGAATGAAATAAACACAAATAAAAACAAAAGTGCAGAACTAAATGGATGGCTAAATAAATAAATAAAATATTAATGTGTTTCCCTGCCACCCTGTGAAGGAAACTCATTTCAGCCGCTTGTATCAGAGATCTTGTTCTTTCGGTCAGACCCGAGTTTCCTCTCTCTCTCTCTCTAGTAATGAACCAGTAACAAACAGTTTCTTTTTTCCACTAATTATTGTACTATTGTATTGTAGAGTTTTAAAATTAATAATTTAAAATATTTTATTTTTATATAATATAAAATAAATCAAATATATTAATATAAAACTTTTTTTATATATATTTTGATGGCAAAACATGCAAAGTAGAAAATTAGATATATAAAATAGTCTAAAACTTAGACACGGCTTACCAAATAAACACATGTAATAAATAAATAAACATAAAATAAATAAATAAAATAAACTTAAAAAAAAAACATGAAAAATAAATTAAAACATGAAATAAAAAATAAATAAATAAACATGAAATAAATAAATATGAAATAAACAAATAAACTAAATGAAGTAAATAAATAAATAAATCAGGAAATAAATTAATAAAACATTAATAAATACACTAAGAAATAAATGTATAATTTAATAAAAAGAATAAAATAAAAAATAAAATAAAAACAGACACAACCTAAATGCTTAAACGAATAAATAAATAAATGCATAAAGAAATAAAAAATAAAGAAATAAAAACATTTTAATTTATGTGTTTTTAAATGGCAATAATACCTCAGATTTCAGGTTTTTCCTCTCTTTAGTAATAAAAATCTCTTTTTGACCACTAATTAATATATGATTCAAACACTCTGAAATCTAGAAAACAACTTCATATTATCCAGCTGGGGTGACACGGTGGCGCAGTAGGTATTGCTCAGCAGCAAGTCTCACAGCAGGAAGGTCGCTGGTTCGAGCCTCGGCTGGGTCAGTTGGTGTTTCTGTGTGGAGTTTGCATGTTCTCCCCGTGTTGGTGTGGGTCCGGTTTCCCCCAAAGTCCAAACACAGGTGAATTGGGTAAGTTAATTGTCCGTTGTGAATGAGTGTGTGTGGATGTTTCCCAGAGATGGGTTGCGGCTGGAAGGGCATCCGCTGTGTAAAACATATGTTGGATAAGTTGGCGGTTCATTCCGCTGTGGCGACCCAGATTAATAAAGGGACTAAGCCGACAAGAAAATGAATGAATGAATGAATTATCCAGCTGATATTCTCGTCCCTGCGTCTCCAGCAGTCTTCGAGCTCCGGTTCCTGGCGTTCTTCATCTACTATTGATTATGCCGTTTGTCCGGGTTCATCATAATTAAAGTCCTTCCCGTAAACCCAGCTTTGGGAAGCGTCTGGAAGATTACCCCGGTGTCAAGCGCTCCCATGATGATGATAATAATCATCTCTTCCTCAAACGAGCACAGATATGATTATGAAGACAGCTTTGGCTTTGCTTCATGGCAGATGTAAACACTAACCAGCAATAAAAGTCCTCTCGGCTCTGACAAGGTCAACGGCGCAGTAATAAAGGTTGATTTAGCAGAAAATTTCAGTACAGTACAGATTTAAATCAATAATAATAATATACCAAATGCATTGTGTCATGGATTATATAAAACTCTGAAATATTTGAAGTCGCATGAGGGTGAATATTTCAGATTCAGGAATTTCTCCACACAGAAATGCCAAGTGACCCAGCTGAGGCTCGAGCCAGAGACCTTCTTGCTGTGAGGCGAAAGTGCTACCCAACACGCCACCGTGGCGCCATGTATTGTTCATTTGTGCTCAACAATCTTAGGAGTTCCTCTGCGTAGTCTTGCATACTATTACAAACAGCAGGTGTTGAGGATGGCACATAAAATACTCGGAGACGGTACACCCCCTTTGTGCATTTATTTTGAGTGGATGTCCCTTGGCCGACGTCTACAGACAATAAGATGTTCCACAAATTGTAATAAATTTACTTCTGTGCCTGAAGCTATTAGCTTGTGACGAGACGATCCCAAGGCTCCTTAACCCTGGACCTCGCTGTATCCTGAGCAGCTGCTTGGCGGAGTAGCAAGCAAGAGACGGATTCCTGTGACCCTCCAAGGACAGACGAGCCTAGAGTTCTCCAGCCTCCGGCGCCTAGACTGCAGCTAGAGCTGCGCACCGATGGATTACTCTTCAGTGTTTGAACTCTAAGTAATGAATATTAAACACTGAACTGAACTGAACTGAACTATATACTAGCTAATAATATACTAGCTAATAACTAAACTGACATTTTCAATTTACTATAACCTTCTATGTGAAGCTGCTTTGACACAATCTACATTGTAAAAGCGCTATACAAATAAAGCTGAATTGAATTGAATTGAATATTAGCTTATGCAATAAATGAAGTTAATTGATGGATTATTATTATTAGTTATTATTATTTATTATGGTTATTGCTTTTTTTTTTACTTGATGTTTGTGTGTAATTTTTGTCATATGTGAAGCACCACAATGTCAGAATGAACAAATTTTAAACTAAAAAACTAACTTACTAGTAGGGCCAGACGGAATCTGTGGACATTTTGTGCTATTTCTGCGAAGTATTTTGTTAAAAATCTGCGGATTTATGCGGAATGATTTTGGGAGTATCACAACTAAATCCTTAATATACTGTATGAAATAAAAAATAACACCTTTTTAACTTTTATTTAATGTTTACTATGCGAATTCAATTAGATAAACTTTTATTTTGTAAACGGTGCAAATCTCTCAAAAAAAATCTCTACTAAAAGACAGAAAATATGACTTTACAAACTGTATTGTAAATAAATAATATGAATATTTTTATATTAGTCAATATTCATTCATTCATTTTCTTTTCGGCTTTATTAATCTGGGGTTGCCACAGCGGAATGAACCGCCAACTTATCCAGCATTTTGTTTTTTACAAAGCGGATGCCTTTCAAGCCACAACCCATCGCTGGGAAACATCCATACATTCTCATTCACACACATACACTGCGGACAATTTAGCTTACCCAATTCACCTGTAACGCGTATCTTTGGACTGTGGGGGAAACCGGAGCACCCGGAGGAAACCCACGCAACCACGGGGAGAACATGCAAACTCCACACAGAAATGCCAACTGGCCCAGCTGAGGTTCAAACCAGCGACCTTCTTGCTGTGAGGCGAACGTGCTACTCACTTCGCCACCGTGGCGCCCATTAGTCAATATCATTACTGAAATTTATTTAAAAACTGAATAAATATACATTTACACACATTTACACTCTTAAATAAACAATCAATGATGGGCTAAAAATCTGCGGAATTCTGCACGCGTAGATTCTGTGTGGGCCTGCTTACTACAGTAGGTACACCTGAAACATCCAGGCAGATGCGTCAAGTTAAGTTGGAGCTAAACCCTACAGGGACACTGGCCCTCCAGGAGCGAGACTAGTGACCCCTGTTCTGAAAAGTATAATAAATAATAAAGGTATGTAAACTTTACACACACACATTCTGGACACACAAAAGACTTTAATCTAGAAAAAAAGGTAAACTAAGTGCCCTTTAAATCATATTTCAGTAGCATACACTCTCAGAAAAAAAGGTACACAATGGTACAATGTTCATTGAGGAACAGTTTTGTACCTTTGTAAAAACTGTACCTCATATGTAGGCCCACACTGAATCTGCGCGCACAGATTTCCTATCATTGATTCTGTTTATTTACTTGTGTAAATGTATATTTATTCAGTTTTCAAATTAATTTTAGTAACAATATTGACTAATATGAAAATATTCCTATAATTTATTTACAATACAGTTTGTAAAGTACTATTTTCTGTCTTTTAGTAGAGATTTTATATGGGAGACTTGCTTTGTTTACCAAATAGAGTGGATCTGATTGGAATTGCATTGTAAACATTAAAGTTAAAAAGGTATTACTTTTTATTTCATATATTAAGGATTTAGTTATTATACTCCCAAAATTATTCCAGATAAATCCGCAGATTTTTAACAAAATTTTGCACAGAAATAGCAAAAAATGTCCGCAGATTCTGTCTGGCCCTGCTTATATGGTACTGAAAGACTTCTTATGATGCTGTTCTGTGCCTTTTATGGTACAACTGAGATGAAGATACACAATTGTTCTCATATAAAAGGTACAAAAGTGTTGACCAACTCGTTCTTTATTACAGGATCTATGGAAATAAATATGACTGGAAAGGCAAAGTGATTTTTATGAATAACTTCCATATTAAAACAAGAATCATCATTTAAAAGTTTATGTTTAAAGATACTTATAAACATACATTTTCAGTTCTATAATACAATAATACAAAACAAATAGTAAAACATAAAACTACAGGTATTGTAAACTAAACATTTAAGGCATTTTAATAAATGTTTGGTAAGCATTTTTGACACTGTTAAGGTACAAAGTGTCTTGTCGCTGTGGTCGTACCTTTCACAAAGTCTACAATATTGTATCTGCAGGTTTTAAAAACAAATGTACATTTTGGTTTCCCATGGTACAAATCATCACCTTAAAAGGTACAAATTTGTTTTTTTCTTAAGGTACAATTCTGTCCTATAAAAAGGTGCTGCCCCAGTGACAAGGGTCGGTACCTTCTTTGGTACAACATTGTACCATGTTTTCTGAGAGTGTAGGAAGCTTCAGTATGAATAATATTGCACTGATTTATTACACATTTCCATACCTTAAAGTTTTGCTTCATCTCAGCTTAAAACAGAAGCATCGTGAAAGTAATATTCATAAAAACCTTTATAAAGAGAGAATAAGACACACACACGAATTATTAATGATTTACACGAACCGAAAAACCTCTAAATAATCGACTGACCAAGTGCTGGAGGAGAGTCATAATGTAAACAGAGTCAGTGTTTATTAGCAGTAATAACTGATGGTTTGCTGACCCTTCAAGCCCACCGGCTGCCATCCGACAGCTTTATTTAAATGAACATCATGCTGGGGTGAAACTCAAAGACTTCAGCTGAAACTATCACCGTTTAGAAAACACCAATAATCCAGTTTGAGGCCAGAGACGCTAATGAGCTTCTGACATGATGCTGAGCGTTCGGTCATAACAAAACTAAAAACTTACATAATCACAGTTTCATCCAGTCACTTCACTGCACTCGTCAGGGGAATGAACCACCAGCACATGTTTTACACAGCGGATGCCCTTCCAACTACAACCCAGTACAGGTAAACACCCATACGCACTTATTCTCACACACACACACTCATACACTATATACACCTGGAGGAAACCCACACCAACATGGGGTGAACATGCATACTCCTCACAGAAACACCAACTGACCAAGTCGAGACTCGAACCAGCGACCTTCTTGCTGTGAGGCCATGGTGCTCACCACCAAGGCACAGTGGTGCCTCTTTACAATTACGAAATATAAATAGTTTGATACTATAAAAGGCCAAACTAATATATGCGCATGCATTTCTCGGCATGTGTGTGTGCGCACATGAGCTGGTGTGTATGCATGTGTCCAAACTGTATTGGTGTGTATGTGTGTGCATACAAAATATGCATGTGTGTGTGTGCATTTGTGTGTGTATGCGTGTGTGTATACTGTATCTGTACGTGCATGCATGTGTGTGTGTGTGTGTGTGTGCACGCATTTGTGTTTGTACTGTACGTGTGTGCTTTCTTTATATGTGCATGTTCCTGCATGTGTGTGTGTGTGTGTGTGTGTGTACGTGCATGCGTATATGTGTAAATCTACATATCAATGCATTTGTCTGTGTATTGCATGTGTGTTTATGTGTGTGCATGCATTTCTCTGCATGTGTGTGTGTGTATGCATGAACTTGTGTGTTTGCATATGTGTGCACATACAGTGTGTATATGCATGTGTGTGTGTACTGTGTGTATGCATGCATGCGTGTGCTTTCTTTAAATTTGCAGGTGAGTATAGTGTATGTTCATGTGTGTGTGTGTGTGTGTGTATCAATGCCAGTGTCTGTGTATTGCATGTGTGTGCATTTCTCTGCATGTGTTGTGTGCAGGAGCAGGTGTGTATGCATGTGTATGCGTACTGTATATATGTGTGTGCGCATACAGTATGTATGTGCGCATGCATTTGTATGTGTGCATGTGGGTGTAGTGTATGTGTGGATGTTCATGCGTGGGTGCACCATATGTGTGCATGTACCGTATCAATGCATGTGTCTGTGTATTGCACGGGTGTATGTGCGAATGCATCTGTGTGTTCATGCATGTATACGTTTTGTGCACGTGTGTGTGCGCTTATGTGCAGTCTAATCAGAAGCTCATGGTTGTCAAACACAACACACACTCATCTGTCTTGAATGTCAGATCATGTAAAGTGTATGAAGCACACGCTGCTGTTTGCCAACATTGGAGCTGAAGCACAAACAGTAGAAACATCTCACCCAGAAACACCGTCACACATCACAGCCGCTCACTTCACACACACACACACCCTACAGCGAACACACTAACCCAATTAAACACACTCGAGCGGAATTAAAACTCTCTAATGAGTTCATGATTCACTATAAGAGGTGATGAAAATCATCTCTTACTACTTTTAATGGCAAACTCAAGCCCTTTGTTCATGCAGTATCTGCACTCTGAGAAGAGGAGATCTCTCCAGTCAAAAGAAAATTTAGAAATTAATATGTTAGGGGCAAATATATATTATATTTTAATAAACAGGAGAGGAAATATATATATATATATATATATATATATTTTTTTTTAAATCTAAATAAACACGAATTTAAAATGTATTTTGCAGTTCTTTCATTCATTTGTGTGCTTTTCGGCTTTGTCCCTTTATTAATCTGGGGTCGCCACAGCGTAATGAACCGCCAACGTATCCAGTATATGTTTTATGCAGCGGATGCCCTTCCAGCTGCAACCTATCACTAGGAAACATTCATACACACTCATTCATTCATTCATTTTCTTTTCGGCTTAGTCCCTTTATTAATCTGGGGTCGCCACAGCGGAATGAACCGCCAACGTATCCAGTATATGTTTTACGCAGCGGATACCCTTCCAGCTGCAACCTATCACTAGGAGACATTCATACACACTCATTTACACACATACACTACTTACCCAATTCCCCTGTACCACATGTTTGGACTTGTCAGGTAAGAGCACCCGGAGGAAACCCACACCAACACTGGGAGAACATGCAAACTCCACACAAAAAAGCCAACTGACCCAGCCGAGGCTCGAACCAGCAACCTTCTTGCTGTGAGGCAACTGTGCTACCGACCACCGTAACACCAATTTATTTATATTCACATACATGAATTCAAATGTATTTTCTTTCTATTCCTAAACATGTTTGGAGGCCAAACTCTTATTTTAATGGATATAATGGTTTGAAGAGCTCATGCTTGGAGAAACAGGAATCATATCTAAGGACAGACGAGCCTTGAGTTCTCCAGCCTCAGCGCCTAGACTGCAGCTCTGCACAAGACGTCTGGCCATAGGAGAAATGGTGGTGCCCAGTTGATCCTGGTTTCTCTCCAGGGTTTTTAATCCTTCACTTTCGCCAATTGGTGAAGTTTGTTCCTCCGTTGTCTCCACTGGCTTGCATGATCCGAGACCCGTAGAGCTGCGCATCGATGGATTACTCTTCAGTGTTTGGACTCTCAGTAGTGAATATTAAACCGCGCTGAGCTGAACTCCAACACTAAAACTGTACTGACACTGTTTGAATTCACAATAACCTTCTGTGTGAAGCATGTACAAATAAAAGGTGAATTGAATTGAGCCCAGGGCTCGCGTCTGGTCGGTGGGCATGCAAGGGGGTGAGATCAGGTAGATCTCAAGAGCTCCCCCTGGTAAAGGAGGAAAGGTGGAGATGGGGTAGACGGGGGATTCTTCATTAAAAAATAAAAAACATATATGTCGTAATGGTGGTCAGGCTAGGGCGCCACGGTGGCGTAGTGAGTAGCACGTTCGCCTCACAGCAAGAAGGTCGCTGGTTCGATCCCCGGCTGGGTCAGTTGGCATTTCTGTGTGGAGTTTGCATGTTCTCCCCGTGGTTGCGTGGGTTTCCTCCGTGTGCTCCGGTTTCCCCCATAAGTCCAAAGACATGCGGTACAGGTGAATTGGGTAAGCTAAATTGTCCGTAGTGTATGTGTGTGAATGAGAATGTATGGATGTTTCCCAGAGATGGGTTGTGGCTGGAAGGGCATCCGCTGCATAAAACAAATGCTGGATAAGTTGGCGGTTTATTCCGCTGTGGCGACCCCGGATTAATAAAGGGACTAAGCCAAAAAGAAAATGAATGAATGAATGGTGGTCAGGCTATTTATAATGAGTTTAGAATGATCTGATTGGCTTACTAATGATTACAGACGAGAGACCAGCCGATATCAATCGTATCACATGCTCCTCTCGAAATGAGTTTGTGAAACTTCACTTAATGAATTTGGTGCAAAACTGTTTCATTATCTATATTCACCCAGAAATGGATATAAATATACAGTTTTCTAAAGGTGTACACTGTATATTGTCTAACAAGAGTCATTTTGCAGTGTTCGACAATCAGTAACTCTCTAACACTCATTATCATCACATTCTCCTTTTGTCTGCATAAATTTAGAGCCTCAAATAAACAATCCAGTGTCACAACGCAGCGTGTTTTCATATACATTTTTGTTCCAAATATTTGGAGGGAGGGGCAACATGGTGGCCTAGTAGTTAGCACTGTTGGCTAACAGCAAGAAGGTCACTGGTTCAAGTCTCGGCTGGGTCAGTTTGTGTTTCTGTGTGGAGTTTGCATGTTCTGCCCGTGTTGGTGTGCTCTGGTTTCCCCCACAGTCCAAACACATGCGCTATAGGGGAACTGATGAACTAAACTGGCTGTAGTGTGTGTGTGTGAATGAGTGTGTATGGGTGTTTCACAGTACTGGGCTGCAGCTGGAAGGGCATCCGCTGTGTAAAACATCCGCTGGAATAGTCAGCGGTTCATTCCACAGTGGCGACCTCTGATAAATAAAGGACTAAGCTGAAGGAAAACAAATTAATGATTGATAATTGATAATTAAAACAATTTTGCACCAAATTTATTGTCTCCATTCACAGAGAAATAGATAAAAATATCCATTTTCATAAGAGGGTGTACTCATTTATGTCAAGCGCTGTATGTTGGCTAAAGATGATGTGTTTTCAACAGCGAGTTACTCTCTAACACTCATTATCATCACATTCTCCTTTTGTCTGCATAAATTTAGTGTCTCAAATAAACAATCCAGTGTGACAACACAGCACGTTTTCATATTAGTTTTGTTCCAAATGTTTGGAGGCAATCGTCAGGCATCTTCTGTTCATAATGATCTGAACAACGAGATCTCCAATAGTGAATGTTAGTGAGACTCTGTATATTACTGTAAGGCACAGCTGAAGTTCATCCACACTACGCTACACAGATCACTGCGCTGAAGGATTTCACTTCTGGTCAAAAGGTCCTTAAAGCCTACAAGGGCAAAACAACCAACACCCACAAGGACACGGAGCAAGCAAATATATCGAGTGTACAGAAAGCACATGCTCTATTTCACAATAAAAAACAAGAATCTAACTCTAAACTACTAGATTTTGGTTTACAATGAGTCTAAAATTTAATTTATAATTTACAGAAAAAAAGTGTTTATTAATAACAATTTTACTTAAATGTATAAAAATCATCATACATTCATCATTTAAAATAAATCCCAGATTGATCATTTTTAGATGGTGCCCTCATAGCTTTTTGTCGTAGGATGCTTGTCAATGAATATTTTTATAATGTTCTCAGTGAATATAGACAATAATTGGTGGTGCATTTAAACAAAACAGCTTTATTAAAGCGATTTATTTATTAAAATAATACTTTGGTCAAAGAACATCTTTAGGAAATAGACTAAAAATGCATTTAAATCAAAACCAGCTATGCAAAAATGTACAAAAGTCCAACTAAATTATAAATAACCGGTGTTTCTTTTGATTTTTCCTGTTTATTAGGAGGTCATTTCATATTTTTATTAATAGCTTTAAGAACCACAAACCTTTTAATTTCAGCTATTTCTCCACATTATGCATGCAATAAGAAAGAAATACTCAGCAAAGTAACAAATTAAAAATGTATATGTTTGTATGATGTTATTTTTGTCAGAATTATTCACAGTTTCATAGATTCTGCAAAGGGTTCACAACCTTTTGCACAACACTGCATGTTATTGGTTTGGTGCTACTGTTTCGCTCACTGTTGTTACAGAAAAGCTGTCTGAAATGATTCAATCTCACACTTCCCAAAAATAAGTCCAGATATCGTTAAAAAAATACTGATACTCTTCAAAATAAAGGTATATAATTAGAAGAAAAAGGCACAATTAGAGGGAAAGCTTTATAATAAAATAATTGTAAAAAGTATGGTTATTGGTATTGTTGTATTTAAACAAAACAGCTTTATTAAAGCGTTAAAATTGGGTTACAGAACATCTTTAGGAATAGACCAAAAATACATTTAAACCACAACCAGCTATGCAAAACATACAAAAAATAAAGTACAAAATTCCAACTAAATTATAAACATTGTTTCGTTTGATTTCAGTTTATTAGAGGTCATTCAATATTTTGATTAATAGCTTTAAGAACCACAAACCTTTTAATTTCAGCTATTTCTCAATATTCTGCATATAATAAGACATACTCCGCACAGTTTGTGTGATGTTATTTGTCAGAATTATTCAGTTTCATAGATTCTGCAAGGGGTTCACAAACTTTTGCACAACACTGCATGTTCTTGGTTTGGTGCTACTGCTTCTCTCACTGTTGATCATAAATCACAGAAAAGCTGTCTGAAATGATTTAGTCTCACACTTCCCAAAAAAAGTACAGATTTGGTATCGTTATCAGTATCGGTGAGTAGCAAGAAAAAAAATATATTGGTACTTATACTCTTTGAAAATAATGGTATATAATTAAAAAAGAAAGGCACAATTAGAGGGAAAGCTTTTTAATAAAATTTTTTTAAAGTATGGTTATTGGTGCATTTTTTAACAAAACAGCTTTATTAAAGCGTTATACTCATTAAAATAATACTTTGATCACAGAACATCTTTAGGAATAGATTAAAAAAATGCATTTAAATTAAAACCAGCTATGCAAAAATGTACAAAAGTCCAACTAAATTATAATATTCTGTGTTTCTTTTGATTTTTTTCTTTTTATTAGGAGCTCATTTAATATTTTTCCTCAACATATTAACCTCTTACAGCTTAGTGGCCACATACAGTACGCGGCCAGCACATTTTTTGCCCCTAAGTGGCTATTTACATGTTAGTTAAGACCTCTTAATATAAAGTGAGACCAAATATTGATATTTAAATATATAGTATTTTTTTTTTGTAGGAGTATGAGAAAGCCAAAATTGGAGCTCGGGCTTTAAAAAGAGTATCGTTATCAGTGTTGTTACTGTTACTACTACTACTACTACTACTACTACTACTACTACTACTACTACTACACAAAAAAATTAAAATAAAAATAATAGTAAAAAATAAAAAGGAGGAGGGGGTATATAATTGAAAGAGAAAGCCAATAATTCAGGTAGAATAAAAAAAAAATCCTGAAATAAAAGCACCATGTGTTATGGATGTTCAACTTAAACTCTTCTGTCTTCTTGAAACTTTGGGATTCTTCTCATCCCCTAAATAGTACAGGTTTCAGTATTGGTATTGTTATCAGCATCAATGAGTACCAAGAAAAAAAATATATTAGGTCCCACTTTATATTAAACGGCATTAACTACTATGTACTTGCATGTAAATATGTGCTTATGTTGTTCATAGCGTATTGCAGGATACTTCTTGGGCTCTTGCGGTGGGATATGGGTTAGAGACCGGTTTGATGGTATGGCTAGGTTTAAAAGTGGGTTAAGATGTAAGGGACAGTGTCGGCGCCAATAGCCTATGGTTATTGGTCGACACATAACACAGAGGTGCTCGCGGCAACCCGAGTTCGATTCATGGCTCGAGGTCCTTTGCTGATCCTTTACCGATCTCTGCTCCCCACACTTTCCTGTCTGTCAATCTCCACTGTCCTATTAATAAAGGTGAAAACCCCTAAAAAAATAATTATAAAATAATAATAATAATAATAATAATAATAATAATAATAACAATAATAATAAATAAATAAAAAAGATGTAAGGGACGGTCAACAGTGAAATTACATATCTAATACAAGTGTATAAACATGCAAGGTACCTATTGTGTAAATACAACTAGTAATTAAAGTGCAAGTACATATTAGTTAAGACCTCTTAATATAAAGTGAGACCAAATATTGTTATTTAATTATATAATATTTTTTGTAGGAGTATGAGAAAGCCAAAATTGCAGCTCGGCCTTGGTTTATAATTAAAAGAGAAAGCCAAAATTGCAGGTAGAGAAAGCTTCTTCAGTTCCTGAAGTAAAAGCATCATGTTTTATGGATGCTGGTCTTGAAAACTCATCTTCTGTGTTTCATTATACAGCCTCTGCTCTCCTCCAAATCCGCATTCGGATGATCCCGATGTGTGTGCTGCGTCTCTCGGGGCGCTCAGAGTCTCTCCACGCTTTTAGTCCAGCTCGGCGTCTCTGCGCTGACCCGCTCTTTCTTCATTTCTCAAACCATCCGGAAGGGCCAAGGGGAGAGGCCTGTGCAATTTCCTTCCTCTAATAGGTACTTCCAGAGCCCACTTCCACAGTCCTGAGAAGTGACAAGATTAAAGAATAGCTGCTCCGTTCGACGAAGAGACCGGGGCAGAAACAGAGGGCAAAAATACTCCGGGTAATTATGGGGAAATCAAGCAGACTGCCACAGCCGGGCTCTCACGTCACCGCTTCACTCCCAGCGGATCAAATCCACAGCTCTTTACTTCTCCCCTGCCTCTGTTCGCTCCTTCCCGAGCTGATATTGCACTTTAGTTTAGAAAAACAGACTAATAACGTTCTGTGAAGCCTCCACTTTGAAGCTGGTCTGTGAACGGCTTAAAAGCAGCTACAATGGAGTGATATGGAGAGGGCAGATGAGGAGAGAATATTAATCAGCTCCAGGAAAAATGTGATGTTTATATTTATTACGCCAGCACATTCTGCAATCTGACCCATGCCGGCAGCACTCTTTACCACCCAGGCTCATTGGAAATATATGAAGAGTTTCGTTGCAAAACGAGATATATACATTTTGGAAATGTTGGTTATTTCATTCATTCATTTTCTTTTCGGCTTAGTCCCTTTATTAATCCGGGGTCGCCACAGCGGAATGAACCGCCAACTTATCCAGCATTTGTTTTACGCAGCGGATGCCCTTCCAGCCACAACCCATCTCTGGGAAACACACCCATACATTCTCATTCACACACATACACAATTTAGCTTACCCAATTCACCTGTACCTCATGTCTTTGGACTGTGGGGGAAACCGGAGCACCCGGAGGAAACCCACGCAACCACGGGGAGAACATGCAAACTCCACACAGAAATGCCAACTGGCCCAGCCGGGGATCGAACCAGCGACCTTCTTGCTGTGAGGCGAACGTGCTAACCACTCGGCCACCGTGGCACCCATGTTGGTTATTTGACATTATTATTGAAGACATCAACAGTCAACTTTATTCACAATTTCTGTACGTTAAACTATTACTGGAGCTCAGTGAAGGCCAGGGACACATATTCTTCAAATCCAGGATGTTTTTTTATTGAATTTTACGTCCATAAATAAGTCAAAAAGCATGACAAAATGCAGCATATTTATCTTAACATTGTCAAACATCTTAAATTGATTAAAATTAAAAACTAAATAGAACAGTATATACAAAGATTGATTATTAATAATAAGATTCTGAGTTAGTTCGTTTCGGCCAGAACGTACACAATATAACATAACTTTTATTTATATTTTTATTTTTTTGCTGGGGCACCAATGGCTTTAAGCAGCTTCACTGCGGCATTTGAAGAAATCTTTTGGATCATCAGTGGGAAAATTAACAATAATTTATCAATTAATCGTAAATGTTCATAATATTCAGAAACATAACGCTATAATAGACATAATGTGCCTATGGCGTGTGCCAGTAATCCAGGCCAGTCCCTGAATGAAAAGGTCGGAGAACAACATACCGGCTGAGACATGCAAAATACGTTGCTCAGAGTTTGTTTTGTTGCACGTTTCAGATAAGAAATCCACTGGAGCGCACTTTCTTGATTTTTGTAAATCTGACAGAGTTGCTCCAGGTAGAACTCAAGTCTGGATGGTGATATCTACATTTTTGTTGAGTCTGAAATACATGTATGTTTGAGATATCACCTGCGGAGAGTATATCACCTGCGATCTAGCAGTCAGAGATTGCTGGTAAACACACACACACACACCTCATAAACTACAAATCTGCTTGTATACAAACTACAAATCCAGTCATGCAACACATACACACACTCCTGCTCCAAGTCATGATTGCACACACATCACTGGAGGATTGTCAAGGACTTATTACACACACTATATAAAGCAGCACAAACTCACACACAGTCATTGCTGAGTCTTGTTTACTGTAAGTGACAGTACAACACGTTTCCTCCGTCTAGTCTTGTGGTGTTTTGATCCTTTATAGGTTTGCCGGCCCTGAACACGTCGGCCACAACAGGAAATAATACAAAAAAAACTGCCACTGCGTTAAATGCATTAATTTTTTTTAACCTGTTAAATATTTCAAATTAATAGGCGTGCGTTAACACGATAATAATTATATTAATTATATAATATTAATAGATAATTAAAAAGGGACTAAGCCGAAAAAGAAAATGAATGAATGAATGAATGAATAATAGATAATTAAGATAATTAATCAGGGCGCCATGGTGGCGTAGTGAGTAGCACGTTCGCCTCACAGCAAGAAGGTCGCTGGTTCGAGCCCCGGCTGGGTCAGTTAGCATTTCTGCGTGGAGTTTGCATGTTCTCCCCGTGATTGCGTGGGTTTCCTCCGGGTGCTCCGGTTTCCCCCACAGTCCAAAGACATGCGGTACAGGTGAATTGGGTAAGCTAAATTGTCCATAGTGTATGTGTGTGAATGACAATGTATGAATGTGTTTCCCAGAGATGGGTTGTGGCTGGAAGGGCATCCGCTGCGTGTAACAAATGCTGGATAGGTTGGCGGTTCATTCCGCTGTGGCGACCCCGGATTAATAAAGGGACTGAGCCGAAAAGAAAATGAATGAATGAAAAAAAAAATTTTTAAATTAAAAATGAATTAATTACAAGAATGAATGACAAATAACCAAAATAACATCAAAAATATGAGCGTTTGAAAACATTGTCAAAACCATCATACATATTAATATGGTCTTTCGAAGAATGAATGGATGAATAAAATATCAAATTAGTGGTTGAAAACTGTCAAAAGAGTCAATCATACATATTTTTTTTGCCATTTTCATGTATGAATGAACGGATGGATGGATAAAATGTATGAATTGCATGAATGAATGAACGAAAAATCTAAATATCAAAAATATATGAGCGGTTGAAAACATTGTCAAAACAATTATACATATTTAATTATTTAGCCATTTTCATGTATGAATGAAATGCATGAATGACAAATAATCAAAATATCATCAAAAATATGAGCAGTTGAAAACAGTCAAAACAATCATACATATTCATTTATCTAGCCATTTTCATGTATGAATGAATGGATGAATGAAATGAATGATTTGTATGAATGACAAATAATCAAAATATCAAAAAATAGGAGCGGTTGAAAACATTGTCAAAACAATCACACATATTTATTTATTTAGCCATTTTCATGTATGAATGAACAGATGAAATGTATGAATGAATGAATTGCTTGAATGAACGAATGAAAAAAAAAATCTAAATATCATTAAAAATGAGCTGTTGAAAACAAATTGCCAAAACAATCCTACACATAAATTAATTTAACCATTTCCATGAATGAATGGATGAATAAAATGCCTGTATGAATGAATGAATGCTAATGAGGTTGCAATCCCTGCTCAGACCTGCTGAAGATCATCCGTTCTGCTTTACTGAGGAACCTAAACGCTGTTTTCATTTTCATTTCAGTGTGAACTAATCCATTAAACACAGGCCAGCGGTGGCAAAAGATTACCTGTCGTCGTTCCTTCTTATTCTGTGGTATCTCCAAAGCATCTCTGTGTTCAGAAATTGAAGAAAACAGGGCCGACCGCCGGCAACAAAAAGAAGAGCCACAATGAGCACTTTATTGCTTTTATCTCTTCTCTTTTCTTGAGTGGTTTCCGATAACAGCTGGCCTCGCGGTGACCTCTGATCTAGGAACAGCTACTCTTAAGACTCAATTATAAGTCCTGCCTGCTTTAAAGCTAAATGTAAATGTGGGTGGAAGGCGCTGTCAGTCTCGCAGTAATTGTAGGTAGCGAACGGATCCAGAGTTTTTTTTTTGTTGAGAGGATCCTCGACTCTGCGTTTATTATGCTGAGTCACTGCTGTTCTCCGGCTCCATGCGGAGATAATCGAGGACATTAACATTCAGATGTGCACATTTATGATTGCTGGTTATCAAAATGCTGTCACTGTAAACTTCTGAGTGTTGGTCACTGGAGTATATAATAATTACTGTATATAAGGGACGACTCTTTCATACCGTTCACAAGATGAACATTACAGTGCTTTTTTTTTTTATAAATATACAATACCATTAACTTGTACTTTAATAACAGTAATGATGTAAGATTTACTGTAACACTTTACAGCATGGTTTCATCAGTTACATCAGGGATAACTGACAACCGACAGCTAAAAAATAATGCACACCAGAGTAGGTGACTATTATTTAGTGAATACTAGTGTTTTATCAGTATTACTGTTACAATAAATTAATAATAATAATAATAATAATAATAATAATAATAATAATAAACCACAACAACTATACTACTACTAACAACAACAACAACAACAACAACAACAACAGTAGTAGTAAATAAACTAATTATAAACTAATACTAATAATATTCATATACTAT
>CAIGQQ010023387.1:0-15815 GCA_903798035.1 Danio albolineatus
ATATATATATATATATATATATATATATATATATATTTATTTATTTCCCAGAGATGGGTTGTGGCTGGAAGGGCATCCGCTGCGTAAAACAAATGCTGGATAAGTTGGCGGTTCAATCAGCTGTGGCGACCCCGGATTAATAAAGGGACTAAGCCGAAAAGAAAATGAATGAATGAATATATATATTTAGGCCTATATAGGCCTACTGTATAATGTATTGTGTAAAATCTGTTATGGCACACGTTTCGTCCACAGATTAAATGAAAATAACCCCAAAAAATTATAATATGCTCAAATTTGTTGCTGAGAAATGCTCCAATTATTTTTAGTAAATCAATTCACATTTCTACATGAAAAGATTCATGTTGGACACTAGATTACGGACTTATTTTTCAGTAAAAGCATATACACGAGTTAACTGTATCCCTTTCACATTGACATATCTCTTGTTCAAATAAAAAAAATGAACAGCTATTCCTTCTTGAGATACCCATGCGAGGGCCTGCAGTGATCGCGGAGATCCAAGACGAGATGATGCCAACCCTATGAGGACCCATGATGCCTAAAAAACAGACTTTGTGGACAACACACATATTATTTATATATATATTTAAATCGCGGTTTCAGCAGCGGCGTGAAAGGAGCCTCAACTCTATTCTGTAACAAGCTAAGTCGTTTATCTATCTTAATCTTACTTTTCTAAATTATAACAAATCACAATTAGTCCAAAACTGTTTAAGGATGGTTGAAACGATAAACATCCTGCAGTTAGTTTGCTCTGACAGCTCAGCTGCGGGTAGCCTAAGCCAGGCAGCGCAATTGTGCTTTTTTATGCCCACTGTCCCTATGTGAAGTACAGTATAAGCACACAGTACGTTTTTATCCGACCTTTTCATTCAGGGACTGCCCTGGATTACTGGCACACGCCATAGGCACATTATATCTATTATGGCATTATGTTTTTGAATATTATGAATATTTACGATTAATTGATAAATTATTGTTAATTATAAGGACACGTTGTGTGAGGCGGCGTACTTAGGACACGTTGTGTGAGGCGGCGTTCTTAGGACACGTCGTGTAAGGCGGCGTGCTTATGACACGTCATGCGAGGCGACGTCTTAGTTAAGACGTACTAAACACGTCCAATTTTATTTACAATTTTCTTACTTGCGTCGCCGCTACGTCGACTGCTCCTTATCCTTCTCCATGTAAGGCTGAGAAGTGGCACGATCCACTCGCCATACACGCTCTGCTTTTGCTCACGTGACTGGCTGCTTGCCGTACATGTTCACTATGTTACATAACTGCCCCCTGCTGGCCATGTGCGTCTTGTGTTGGTCCATGTTTTGCATTCCCACGGAATGCTGCAGTAAACTATGAGAACACTTTAAATCACTCGTGCGATTTTTGTGGCCATATCTGTAGTGACAGTAGATCTTCTCCAGGAAAATGAGCCCCGAATTGAGCAGATCGTGGAGCAGCCAAAACCTGCAGTGCATACTTTTGGGGTGAGTGTAAAACCACAACAGTTGGAAAGATCAAGTGAATGGGATCCCCCAATTAAGCTTGAACACCTACAAGAAACAAGAAATCTGTATCTGACAGACACCCCATCCCCAGAATCCAAGATATGCTAGATTCCCTGAGTGGCAGTTCCTGGTTTTCGGTATTGGATCAGGGCAAGGCCTACCACCAAGGATTTCTTGACGCTGAAAGCCAACCTCTAACAGCATTTATAACACCCTGGGGATTATTTGAATGGAAGAGAATCCCATTTGGCCTTAGCTCAGCTCCAGCCGAATTCCAGAGAAACAAAGAGGCTTGCCTGGAGGATTTGCGTGATGTGATATGTCAGCCATACTTGGATGATAATCTGGTCCACAGTGCCTCCTTTGAAGATCATGTGAGTCATATTCGGACAGTCCTCCAGAGATATCAAAAGCATAGAGTTAAACTCAGTCCGCACAAGTGTGAACTGTTCATGAGGAGAGTCTGTTTTCTCGGCAGAACTGTATCTGAAGATGGTTATTCTATGGATCCAGCTGAAATAGCCCCTGTTCAAGCCCTTAAGCTCTGAACACCAGCAACAGTAGGGGACCTAAGAAAGATTCTGGGATTTCTGTCATATTACAGGACATACATACCCAATTTCTCCCACTTGGTAAAGCCTCTGTACCAGTTAATATACCACCGCAAACAGCATCACCTCCAGAGCCTAAAGGAAAGAAAAAAAGAATTAGCACAAAATAGAAAGGGCAAGCATCTCCTAACATCAATTACCTGGGCACCAGCTCATCAAGAAGCATTAAACATACTGATTGACCACTTAACAGAGCCACCAGTTCTTGCTTATCCCGACCAGACCCTACCATTTGTCCTTCATTGCAATGCATCTCAAGATGGTTTGGGTGCAGTCCTTTATCAGAAGCAGAAAGGGAAGATGTCAGTGATTGCACATGGGCCAAGAACACTCACACCACCTGAGAAAAACTATTACATGCATTGTGGAAAGTTAGAGTTTCTGGCTCTTAAGTGGGCTATCTGTGAGCGCTTCAGAGACTACTTGTTTCATGCTTCACACTTTGAAGTGTACACAGACAATAATCCACTCACGTACATTTTGACAACAGCCAAACTTTGGGTTGCAGAGCCGGACGATTTCAATTTTACCATCAAATATCGGCCAGGGAGATGTAATGCAGATGCAGATGGATTGTCAAGAATGCCACTGGACATTTCCCAGTACATGAAGCTGTGCACAGAGGAAACAAACCAAGATGTGATAAGTGCTACAGTGCAGTGTAGAGTTAGGTTGATGTTTGAGGATACTTCTCTGTGGACAAGTGGAATTGACTTACAAGCTGTCAATCTGGTAGGAGATGAAATCTCATTGCCCACTAATCTATGTCTCTCTCAGGAACTGATCAGACAGTCCCAACAGGAAGACCCTATCATTAGCCGTTATTGTTATATGTCCTGGAGTATAAAAAGAGTAGCATTCATCCTTTTGGTCATAGACTAAAAAAAGAATTGTGTGATGTCAGACTCTTGCTAAAACAGTGGACACGACTGCACATGAGGTATGATGGAGTCTTGTATAGGAAAGCAGGAAAGAGAAACCAATTGATTCTACCCAAGGAGTACCATCAGACAGTTTACAAAGAGTTGCATCAGGAGATGGGGCATCTCGGAACAGAGAGGACTCTCAATTTAATCTGTGAACGATTTTATTGGCCTAATATGAAAAGAGAGACTGAGCACTTTGTGACACGTGTATGTGAGTGTTTGAAAAGAAAGAAACCCCACAAGAGTACTAGAGCACCACTCACTACAATTCGAACAACATACCCATTCCAACTTGTCTCAATAGACTTTCTCCATCTGGAAACGGGTATGAATACATCTTGATAGTAATGGACCATTTTACACATTCCGCGCAAGCCTATGCTACAAGAAACAAGGCTGCAAAAACAGTGGTGCAACACATCTTTGGTGATTTCGCTCTCAAGTTTGGTTTTCCAGAGAAAATACACCACGACATGCGTAGAGAGTTTAAAAACCAATTGATGGAGTAGCTGCAGAAGGTCTGTGGTGTGCGTGGATCTCACACAACCCCATACCACCCAATGGGTAACGGGCAGGTTGAAAGATTCAACAGGACGCTCTTATCCATGCTTCGAACTCTGAGTGATGCTAATAAGGCGGACTGGAAGAACTTATTATCAAAAGTGGTCCATGCATATAATTGCACCCGCTGTGAATCGACTGAATTTTCACCATATTACCTGTTATTTGCACGTTCACCTCGACTATCCATTGATCTCATGTTCAATCTGCAAGTAGATGAGAAACAACAGAGCTATGCAGATTATGTGGCAAACTGGCGAACAAGGATGCAGTAAGCCTATGAAATTGCATCAAAGACTGCTGAGAAAGAGGCTTTAAGAGGAAAAAAATACTATGACAAGAAAGTGCATGGTGTTGAACTTTGGCCTGGTAACAGAGTCATACTGAGGAATCTGAGTGAACAAGGAGGTCCAGGTAAACTACGCTCACACTGGGAAGATTGTGTGTGTCTTGTTGTCAGCAAAAAAAGCCCTGACGGTCCAGTTTATGAGATTAGGCCAGAAAAGGGAGGACAGAGCGGACTGGTACACAGAAATCTCCTGCTGCCATGTGATAGTTTACCTATAGAGGTGCCAGAGAGAAGAGAGCATCAAGTGCAGAAAAAGAGACATCAAGTTAGAAAAAGGAAGGAACCAGAACAACAGCCAAATTCAGATTCAGAAAGTAGTGATGATCAAAGTTATGAACTGCACTGTAAATTTCCCTCTCACTCCAAGCGGAGTGAAAAGCTCATTGTGTTGAATCCTAAAGCTCAACCGTTTAAACCAGTAATAGCACATGATAACTTACCTGAATACCCATCGGATTCTGGAGTAGAGCAGGATCGAGATTCAGGGAGTTAACAACCCCCTGATAATGAGAACTTACTCGAATGCCAACCTGACTCTGGAGAAGTAGACAACCTGGATATACCTGAGGGGGAGGAGGAAAAAGTTCAAGAGAAGGACAGTATCTCAGGACAGGATGATCAAGATTCAGGGAGTGAACAACAGTCTACTTACCCACAAAGACAGCGACATCAGCCAAAGATGCTGACTTACAATAAACTAGGAAAACCGACTATTGTCTGCAGGAATCCAGCATTAAAGGAGATCAATTTCCAACCAGCCTATAGGCAGGACCTATGGAGGCCATGGGCAAGTAACACAAGAGAGTAAACTTAAAGACAATCAGTTACAACGCTAATACAAAAAGAAGACAGTATTAAGCAAAAAGGATACATACCTGTGCCTTGAGACCTGTAAAGTAAACAAAAAAAGAAGAAAAAAAAGAGAGTTATGATAAGTTAGTGGCTGATAAGGAAGAAGTCTTATTTCATGGTAAGATTCATCTAATTAGGATGTTATTGTTTACATAGATGCTAATATTGCTGGTAAAAATATTCAGAAAATGGTTAAGTGCAATGGTAAATAAATGTAGCAATTAGTTACTGACCCTCCCTTTTCTAGAAATGAAGCCATATCAAGGAGGGGATTACAAATTTCCATGCACAGAGTTAAAAATCAACTGATTACTTACCTTTTGTCTTGCAGCATCGAACAGGTTTCACTGGAAATCAGCCCGCTGTTGTGATAAAATGTAAAATAACACTTTTTTAAAAGTGGGGGAGGGTGTAGAGGTATTGAGTTATGGCAGTCCTTTGTTTTATTCATTTCTAATAGTGGTTAATTTTTGCATTGATTAGTCATCATTTAGTATTAATGTTCTTATTAGTTCAGGTTAGTTATAATGTGTTAATGCCCATCATTTCTACCTGTATGTCCTGGCGAGTGACGCTAGGGGGCGATTAGTGAGCAATACATGAGCCGCTGGAGGTTTCATGCACTCATGAGGAAGTCACACTGCCAGTACTGAAGCACTTGTCACAGTATCCCTCATTATTGTGTTTTTGTTTATTGCAGGTAAGATGGATGATGTGGCATCGGATGTTATGTTTATTATGTGTTTAACAGCATAAATAATGTGTTCGAGGGTCGTATATGTATGTTTATGTGGATAAAATAACCGCGTTAGCGTACTCGCGAGGGAAATGCGGGCGAGCGTGTGCGTGAGTGAAGACAGCCGACGACAGTCAATGGAGATCGCGGTGACAGAGGCCTTGCATGATTACATAGATATGATATAAATATAATATACATATGACTTAATATAAGGTTTATTTACTGGGAGTATTGTGGGTTAATACAATTTTTAATATATCAAAATGTTAGAAAGTATTTAAATATTAATAGTGATTTAAAATAGTTACTGTGTTTATGCAATAAGAGCTGTTATTGATCTGCGGTAATGTATAGCATTTTGTGGAGAAATGCAGTTACTTATATTGTCTATTCGTTGCCATTGTACATTGGTAAATTGTATATTTTTGTGTTTATTCAAGTATTTCTGTGTTTATGGTTTATGTATTCATGAAGAAGTCACACTGCCAGTACTGAAGCACTTGTCACAATATCTCTCATTATTGTGTTTTTGTTTAATGCAGATTGTGCAGTGTGACAAACAATAAAAATAATATTATAGTGCCACCAGAAAATTCCGCCTCTTCTGTGTGTGCAACATTTGCAAAACAGCTCATTCTGCTCTTTTCAGCATCTCTCTCTAAAGACCTTTTCCAGGCTGAAAACAGTGAGTGATAAAAGCTGCTTAAAACAATGAAACTCATCATGCTTTTTGTTTTAAACAACATTATATGCAGTTTTACATGTTTTGACAAGTTGCAAGTGTAAACTAGGGGATTTAAGGGAGTTGGCACAACTGGTCATTCTGATGTACTCTTGCTCTGAAAATGCACTTTTTGAGGCCCAAAGCTGAAAGTGATAAAAACTACTTAAAACTGTGAAAATCATCGTTCTTTTTGTTTTAAACAACAATATATGCAGAATTTACAATATTATAACTGAGTGAATTTGCGAAACGGCTCGCTCTGCTCATTTCAGCATCTCTCTCAAAAGGCCTTTCCCAGGCTGAAAACAGAGAGTGAAAAAACCTGCTTAAAACAGTCAAAATCATAATTTTTTTTTTGAACAACATTGCATACAGATTTAAACATGATAAAAACAAGTTGCAAGTGAAAACCAAGAGATCTGAGAGACTTTGCAAAACAGCTCCTCCGTTTTTCTCTGAAAATTGCGCTTTCAGGCCCAAAACAGCAAGTGATAAAAACAGCTTAAAACAATAACAAATAATATAATAAAAAAAACATTTTTTTTTGTATTAAACAACATTACATGCAGTTTTAAACATGTTATAAGTGACATGTTATAAGTAAACATGTTTTAGTTGCAAGTGAAAGCCAAGAGATCTGAGTGAGATTGCAAATCTGCTTATTCTTCTCTTTAGCATCAGCATCTTCAGGCACAAAGCAGCAAGTGACAAAAACAGCTTAAAACAATAAAAAACATAGTTCTTTTTGTTTTAAACAGCATGACATGCAGTTTTAAACTTGTTACAAGTTGCAAGTGAAAGCTAAGAGATCTGAGTGAGTTTGCAAAACTACTTATTCTTTTCTTTAGATTATCTTCTGAAAATCGCATTTTCAAGCTCAAAACAGCAAGTATTAAAACAACTTAAAACTGAAAAAAAAAATTTTTTGTTTTAAACAACATTATATGCTATTTTAAAGATGTTTTAACAAGTTGCAAGTGAAAACTAAGTTAAATGCGAGAGTTTGCAGAAGTGCCAGTTGCTGCATAGGAGCAATCAGCTTGTTTCAGCTTTTTCAGGCCAAAAACAGCTTAAACCAGTGAAAATCATCACTCTTTTTGTTCTAAACAACATTACATGCAGTTTTAAACTTGTTACAACAAGTTGCAAGTGAAAGCCAAGAGGTTTGAGTGAGTTTGCAAAACTACTTATTCTTTTCTTCAGATTCTCTTCTGAAAATCGCATTTTAAAGCTCAAAACAGCAAGTATTAAAAACAGCTTAAAACTGTGAAAAAAAACATTTTTTTTTTGTTTTAAACAACTTTATATGCAATTTTAAGCATGTTTTAACAAGTTGCAAGTGAAAACTAAGTTAAATGCGAAAGTTTGCAGAAGTGCCAGTTGCTGCATAGGAGGAATCAGCTTGTTTCAGCTTTTTCAGGCCAAAAACAGTGATAAAAACAGCTTAAAACAGTGAAAATCATCACTCTTTTTGTTCAAAACAACATTACATGCAGTTTTAAACATGTTATTAAAAGTTGCAAATGCAAACCAAGAGTTTTGTGTGAGTTTTCAAGACAGCTATTTATAACCTCTTTTTCACTATAAATATCTCGTTTTCAGGCCCAAAACAGCAAGTGATTAGGCCAGCTTAAAACAGTGAAAATCATAGATCATTCTTTTTAAAAAAAAAAAAACAACAACAACATTACATGCGGTTTTGAACATGTTATAACAAGCTTCAAGTGAATTTGCAAAACAGCTTCTTCTGACCTCTGCTTCGCTTCACGTTTTCAGGCCCAAAACAGCTAGTAATAAAAGCCGCATAAAAAAGTAAAAATCATAGTTGTTTTTTTTTTTTTTTTACAACTTTACATGCCATTTTAAACATGTTATAACAAGTTGCAAGTGAAAACAGAGACATCTGAGTGAGTTTTCATAACAGCTCTGACCATTTCAGGCTTCTGCATTTTCAGGCTTAAAACAGCAAGTGATAAAACAGATTTAAACTGTGATAATTATCATTATTTTCGTTTTAAACAATATTATATGCAGTTTTACACATGTTATAAAGAGTTGCGAGTGAAAACCAAGATATCTTAGTGAGTTTGCAAAACTGCTTATATTCTCTTTAGCATATTTTCTGAAAATCGTGTTTGCAAGCCCAAAACAACAAAAATGATAAAAACAGCTTAAAACAGTAAAAACCAAGAGATCTGAGTGAGTTTGTTAAACAGAACCTTCTAACCTTTAATTTGCTCTCAAAATTGCGTTTTCAGGCCCAAAAGAGCAAGTGATAAAAAAACAGCTTAAAACAGTGAAAACCAAGAGATTGTCTCAGGTTACGTATGTAACCATAGTTCCCCGAGAGAGAACGCTAGGAGAATACCTCTTTTATATGCGTCTTGAAGCACATGTGAAATCAATCTAATGAAATTAAGCGGTGACATCACTACGCGCGGCTCGCGGCGACGTGAACGTCAGACCAGAGATTATAAAAGCCTGCACTGAGCACTCAGTGATAACTTCAAAATTTGCTTGAAAGAAGTAACAGGCAGGAGTATGGCAGAAGACGCATTGTCTCGTTCCCTCTCAGGGAACTATGGTTACATACGTAACCTGAGACGTTCTCTTTCTAGGGAACTTCAACACTGCGTCTAACCAGAACGCTAGGGGAGCGCAATACCCACTAGGCCAGACTCACTGCTGACTGTGAATGCACATTATGCAGTGAGAACAGAGGACCCTAGTGAGGGGTCTAGATCAAGTTGGTAGTGACGCATGAATGTATGTGGCGTCGACCACCCTGCCGCCAAACAAATATCAGAAAGAGCAGAGTCCAAAATAGAAGCTTTGGAGGCCGCTACAGCCCTCGTAGAGTGGGCCCTGACAAGCTTAGGTGCTGTCTGTCCAGCGGCCTTATATGCAATTGAGATAGTCTCAACTATCCAATTACTTATGGTATGCTTATTCGCTGGACTCCCCCTCTTTGAGGATCCGAAGCAGACCAGTAACTGCTCACTCTTTCTCCAATTAGCAACTCTGTTAACATATGTATCCAGAGCCCTAACTGGGCAGAGCAGATTCAATCTCTCTTGGTCCGACGACTGAAACGGGGGCGGATTAAAGGCCTGTAGCACAGCAGGCCTCGCCACATGAGTGGGAACCTTCGGTACATACCCCGGTCTGGGGTAAAGAAAGGCTTTAGTCATGCCTGGAGCAAACTCCAAAAACGAAGGTGCAACCGACAGAGCCTGGAGGTCACCAACCCTTTTTAGGGAAGAAATAGCTAACAAAAAACTGTTTTAAATGTCAGAAATTTATCTGACGCCTCTTGTAATGGCTCAAATGGGGGAACAGAGATGCCCTCAAGCACCAATGTTAAGTCCCACGTCGGTACTCTGCGTGTGCTCACAGGCCTTAGCCTTATGGCTCCATGGAGGAAGTGACGAATTAGCGGATCCTTCCCTAGTGACTCATCATCTAGGGGAGAACGATAAGCCGCTATGGCTGCCACGTACACTTTTAGAGTGGATGCAGCCAGCCCAGCAGACAGGCGAACTTGGAGAAATTCCAGCACTGAGGCTACCTGACAACTGACTGGGTTCAGCTGGTGTTCTTTGCAACAAGCTGAAAAGAGAGCCCATTTGAGGGCATAACGCTTCCTTGTGGAGCTTAGTATGGTCTGAGCAACCACGGTTGACAAACCAAACTATGAGGTGGGCCCCATCAGAGGCCACACCCACAGTTTCCACAGGTCGGGGCGAGAATGAAGTATCATCTTTCTCGCCTGGGCCAGAAGGTCCCTCCTGATGGGGATCTACCACGGGAGACCCGCCAGCAGGGCTATCAGGTCTGAAAACTAAATTCTTGTTGGCCAAAACAGGGCTACCAGCAATAACTGGACTCCGTCTCGACGGACCCTCTCCAGGACTCCTGGGAGCAAAGCAACCGGGGGAAAGGCATACAGACGTAGCCTCTGCCATGACTGCACCATGGCATCCAGTCCCAGCAGGGCTGGATGCGAGAGAGAACACCACAGTATGCATTGTGTGGTCTCTTGGAAAGCAAACAGGCCTACCTGCGCTCTCCCGAACCTTTCCCAAATGGTCTCCACTCCCCTGATCTCACCCCCTGCCTCGACAAGAGGTCTGCTCCCATGATCAGGTGGCCCGGAACATACATTGCTCTGACACACAGTTTATGTGCCAAGAGTGATGTTGTTCTCCCCACTGTCACGCTGCGGGAAGTCCCCTCAGGGTTGTTCACCAGCCCGTGAGAGAAGCATGTGTCATAAGCATTACGCGATGACAAACAGCTCCTAACACTGGGCCCTGAGACAGGAACCAGGGCTTTTTCCACATCCCTAAGGCTCGAAGGCAGCGCCACGAAACCTTGATCATGCGGAAAGGATTCCCCTTGAGGGAAAACCCCCTGGATTTGAGCCACCACTGCAGGGGTCTCATGTACAGCAGGCCAAACGGAATCACGCTGGCTGCTGCTGCCATGAGGCCCAATAATCTTGAAACTGTTTCACAGTGATGACCTGGCCTAATTTGACTCTGTGTATGGCTGACTGAATCGAATCGAATCGTGGCGGGGACAGACGTGCTCGCATCGTCATTGAGACCCATAGCACACCTAAAAAAGTGGTCGTCCTGGCTGGAACAAGCACACTCTTTTCGGTGTTCAGCCAAAACCCCAACCTTCTGATATGGGTAAGAATGACATCTCGACGTCGAGCTGCCATATCGTGAGACTGGGCTAGAATTAGCCAATCGTCTATATAGTTTAGGATATGTATACCCTACATACGAAGTGGAGCTAGTGCTGCTTCGACTGTTTTGGTGAAGGTTCGAGGTGACAGAGCTAGGCCGAATGGAAGAACCCGATACTGGAACGCTTCGCCCCCAAAAGCAAACCTGAGGTACTTCCTGTGTTGGGGAAGGATGGATATATGGAAGTATGCATCTTTCAGGTCTTTTGTGACAAACCAGTCCTCGGACTGAATTTGTGACACCACATTTTTGATGGTTAACATCTTGAACCTGAGGGCCCTGCTGGACCGATTTAGATTTCTCAGATCTAATATGGGACGCAGTCCCCCCTCCTTTTTGGGAACTATAAAATACTGGCTGTAAAACCCAGATTCTGTCGAGTGGGAGAACACGCTCTATCGCGCCTTTTCTTAACAGAGCCAGTACTTCCTGTTCCATAACCAGAGCCTGTTCTGGCTTCACTACGGTGGGTGTAACACAGTTGAAGTGAGGTGGGCGTGCACAAAACTGTATTTCACACAAAACTGTATGAAGCCTGACTCCCAACACGTCAGGACTTCTTTTTATCCTTCGCTTTCCTCGAAATTACTACCGTCCTTGTGGGTAGTTTCGAGGAAGGCTCAGGCTGAGAGCGTGCTCTCCAGGCCCTCTTTTGTGACGCTCTCCTTTTACACTGCTCGATATGAGGAGCTTGTTGACAGCTGGGGCTGTTCTTTAGCAGCCCCCGACTTTTTGATCGCGGGAGGAGAAAGCTGGGTAATTCCCTTTCATCCAGCATACCCGTAAGACGCAGCTGTTCACGTGCTGGCTGCCAGTCTATAATATCAAATCTGTCAGCAGCACGTGAAATCACCTCCACTTACTCCTCATATTCTACTGACTGGGGTGGCAGATGCCCCGTCCCTCTTTGCCTTCACTGCGTCGGGATGCCGCCCCCTCACGAGACGCGGAACTAACCGCAGTGCTTCCGTTTAATGTGCTTCCAATGCTCCAGAGGGAGGATTAGATCTCACAGATCCAGGAAGAGAAAGGACCGAGTCCATCTCCATCTCGTCCGCAAGATCTAACTGCGAACCCCATGATCGAAGTCTTTGCTCAGCCTTGGCATGAGCGGGACCTGAACCACGAGGAGCGCGAGCCGCGGGCGTCTTCTCAAAGAACGCCCGTCGACTACGCAGCACTTTACGGGAGAGAGCATCACAATGCACACAGTCAGCATTCTCAAATGCTGCCAGGCCATGCACCTGAATGGCCACGACTAGAGGGTATTCACGTGCGTGCTTCTTGAAAGCAAAGAAGTTATCACTGAGTGCTCAGTGCAGGCTTTTATACTCTCTGGTCTGACGTTCACATCGCTGTATGCCCGCGCGTGGTGACGTCACCGCTTAATTTCATTAGATTGCTTTCACATGTGCTTCAAGACACCTATAAAAGAGGTGTTCTCCAAGCGTTCTGGTTAGACGCAGTGTTGAAGTTCCCTAGAAGGGGAACTGAGTAAGTTTGTTAAACAGAACCTTCTAACCTTTGCTTTGCTCTTAAAATTGAGTTTTCAGGCCCAAAAGAGCAAGTGATAAAAAACAGCTTAAAACTGTGTAAATCATCATTCTTTTTGTTTTAAACAACATTACATGTCGTTTTAAACATGTTATAACAAGTTGCAAGTGAAAACCAAAAGATCTGAGTGAGTTTGCAAATCTGCTTATTTGTCTTTTCAGCATCTCTTCTGAAAACTGTGTTTTCAGGCCCAAAACAGCAAATTATAAAAACAACTAATAAAAAATACAATTAATAAAAAATAATTATTCTTTTTGTTTTAAACAACATTTTATGCAGTTTTAAACATGTTATAAAAAGTTGCAAGTGTAAACCAAGAGATCTGAGTGAGTGTACAAAACAGCTCCTTCTGACCTCTGCTTCGCTATGAAAATCACGTTTTCAGGCCCAAAACAGCAAGTAATAAAAACAGCTTAAAACAGTGATCATTATCATTATTTTCATTTAAATAATATTACATGCAGTTTTAAACATGTTATAACAAGTTGCGAGTGAAAACCAAGAGATCTGAGTGAGTTTGCAAAACTGCTTATTCTTCTCTTCAGCTTATCTTCTAAAAATTGCGTTTTCAGGCCCAAAACAGTAGTTAATAAAAAACAGCTTAAAACAAGGAAAAAATCATAATTCTTTTTTTTGTTGTTGTTTTTAACAACATTACATGCAGTTTTAAACATGTTATAACAAGCTCCAAGTAAAAACCAAGAGATCTGAGTGAATATGCAAAACAGCTCCTTCTGACCTCTGCTTTGCTCTGAAAATTGCGTTTCAGGCCAAAAACAGCAAGTGATAAAAACTGTTTAAAACAGTCAAGATCATCATTCTTTTTTTGTTTTATACAACATTACATGCAGTTTTAAACATGTTTTAACAAGTTACAAGCGAAAACCAAGATAACTGAGTGAGTTTGCAAAACTGCTTATACTTCTCTGAAGCATATCTACTGAAAATCGCGTTTTAAAGCCCAAAACAGCAACTGATAAAAACAGCTTAAAACTGTGAAAATCATTATTCTTTTAGTTTTAAACAACAGTATATGCAGTTTTAACAAGTTTCAAGTGAAAACCAAGAGATCTAAGTGAGTTTGATAAACAACACCTTCTAACCTCTGCTTTGCTCTTAAAATAGCGTTTTCAGGCCTGAAAGATCAAGTGATAAAAAACAGCTTAAAACTGTAAAAATCATCATTCTTTTTGTTTTAAACAACGTTACACGCAGTTTTAAACATGATATAACAAGTTGAAAGTCAAAACCAAGAGATCTGAGTGAGTTTGCAAAACAGCTCCTTCTGACCCCCAACCTGCTACATGCTTAACAGTAATTTTTATTTTTATTTTTTTTGCCTGTTGTCCATACTTGGCATCTTAATAAGGGCATGAGGAACGGGGAGTGGGAACGCCCTTTATTAATATATTGTACTGCGACTTCGTTATCGCTATGCATGAGGATGCAGTTGGCAGACCGTTTGTCTCCCTATAGAATAGCTGCGACTACAACAGGGTATAATTCAAACGGCGCTGATGAGTGTTGGTTTGGGGGATTTTAAGCATTTGGTGGTGGCATGGGGATGCTAACTAATGGGGGGGGGTGTAGCAGGTCTATGCTGTAGCAGAGGTGGTCAGTATGGAGAGTTATGAGTGCTCCCGCAGGAATGTTAAATGCTGTTAGTATGGATATGTAGAGATGAAAGTGAATAAGGGCTCAGCTAGAGCGCTGGTGCTTGTTGCAGAGGTGGTCAGGATTGGAGAGGGTTATGAGTGCTCTCGTGGGAACGTTAGAGACTGTCAGTAGTGATATGTAGGGATGAAAGTGAATAAGGCTCGGCTAGAGCATCACTGTTGCAGTGGTGCTCTGTGTGAGTAGCTCGGCAGAGCATCTCTGCTCTAGGGCATCGTTGCCGGTGGAATGATGCTATAGAGAATCGTGGTTCAGCGGAGCTGCTGCAGAAGTGTGGACTTAAAGAAAGCAGCCCGGAAAATGGAGCGTAGATGGAAGAAATCAAAACTATAAGTTTTTCGTCTGGCCTGGAAAGAATGTTCGCTTAACTTTAGAAAAGCTTTAACATCTGCCAGATCTGCTTATTTTTCAACTTTAATGGAAGAAAATAAACACAACCCTAGAATCCTGTTTACCACAGTAGCCAATCTAACTAAAAATAAAGCATCAGCATGCATTTCTCAACATAGCAGTAATGACTTTATAAACTTTTTTATATGCAAGATTGATGATATCAGAGATAAAATATGTACCATCAGTCTGCCTCCTACAGCATCGTCCCAGTTAGAGCACTGTAGACCATTAATGGATAAACTTCAAATTTTTTCAACTGTAGGTGAGGAAGAATTATCTAAACTGAAAAATTTGTCAAAATCAACAACGTCTATGCTAGATCCTATACCGACCAAATTATTAAAACAATTGTTTTCAGAAGTTTCTAAACCTGTTCTTAATATTTTGAATTCATCCCTACTCCTAGGATACATTCCTAAAACTTTTAAACTATCTGTCATTAAGCCTCTTATTAAAAAAACACAGCTTGATCCCAAAGAACTAGCAAATTATAGACCAATTTCAAACTTGCCTTTTCTATCAAAGATACTAGAAAAAAACTTATCTGCTCAACTATGTTCCTTCCTACAAAGAAACAATATTTATGAAAAATTTCAATCTGGATTTAGAGCATTTCATAGCACAGAAACCACACTCCTAAGAGTTACAAATGACCTTGTGTCGTCTGACCGTGGTTGCATTTCTCTCTTAGTGCTATTGGACCTCAGTGCTGCCTTAGATACAATTGATCATAATATTCTCCTTGATAGGCTTGAAAATTATGTTGGTATTAAAAGAACTGCATTGGCCTGGTTCAGGTCTTATCTATCTGAACGTTATCAATTTGTATCACTTAATGAAGAGACATCATACAGATCAAAAGTACACTGTGGGGTACCACAAGGCTCAGTTCTTGGTCCCTTACTTTTCACACTATATATGCTACCGCTAGGTGATATCATTAAAAAACATGGAGTTAGCTTCCACTGTGCTGATGATACACAACTTTATATCTCCTCTCAACCTGATAACTGTTACGGTGGGTGTGACGATGACAACGGAGGCGAGGATCCAATCGCAGATATTTATTAAAGTCAGTTTAGCAGTGGTCAACAGGGGCAAACAGTTGTATACAGGAAATCCAGAATCGTCGTCATGCAGGCA
>CAIGQQ010023392.1:9227-19693 GCA_903798035.1 Danio albolineatus
CACAGCTCGGGCAGTTGAGCTATAAAAGGCTGGTTCTAGCAGGAGTCTGGGAAGATGGAGTGGGCAGTGAAAATTCCTACTAGAGGGCTAAGGAGCACCAGCTTGATGTTTGATGTGCGCCCGCGTAAGAGATTTAAACACGGATGCATATCTACATCGTTCGTTCATGCCTGCACGTGCCTAGGCAGGCGTGCTTGCATGTACGTAGAGCTGGGTCCTAGGAAGGGGCAGTGACGTGACTCGAAGCTCGAAGTCACAGCTCGGGCAAGATGAGCTATCAAAGGCTGGCTCTGCAGGAGTCGGGGAGGGGATTAGGGGGAACTCCTGGGAGCGGCAGGGAGGGAAACTAGGAGTTGAAATAAGAAAATTCAGGGCTAGAAGCAAAAGGGGAGGAGTATGGAAAAAGGGAAAGGAGTATAGGCTGTATTATGCCCTTGTCCTTAAGCCAATAGCTGGGAAGTCCCGCTCTAGGCAAGTTTGGCTCTTCGTTGTAGGATAATGGTCTCGTCTGGGAAGGGTCTTTTGGGCTGCCTTGAGGTGGCATTGGTTGAGGCGAATATATGATTTGAAGGCGTCAGATGGCCACCTTCCTGTGGTTTGGAGCTGCCATAGTCTCTGGAATGAGAAAAAAGAAAATCAGAAAGGTGGATATAGATGCAATCGCTTTAATGCATGGTACAATGCCTTGTTGTAATGTGCAAAGATGATAGACGGGACGGGGGGCCTGGACGGCTATACTCCTGCGGGAGTAAGTGCATGATTCGGGGAAAAAGCCAAGTGTACTCAGAGCTGGAAGGAAGGGGGTTTAATGGCTGGGTCGTGCCCACTCCCTTAGGAAGTTGGTATAGTGGTTGTTCTCCCGCCCTCGGGGAGCTGATGTGGCTTTTGGGCCTCCTTGAGGTGGCTGAGGCTAAGGCAGATGTATACTTTGAAGGCATCATAAGACCGCCTTCCCAGGGTTTGTATGTGCTGCTGTGATGGCGGATCTAATTCTAAATGGCTAGAGTATGATTCTGGTGGGAAGCCTGAATGTCGGAGGACTGCTTTAAGGTGTTTTTTGGAACCAAAACTTGTTACTGAGTGATTTGTATCATCAATGAAGAGAGGGGGGACTAGAACTTTGTGTTTTCCTGTAGTGTATGTAGGCCAGGAGTGTTTGGAAAGGGCTTGTAGGGGAGGGGATGTTGAATATGTATCTGAAGTGTCCTTTTCTGTATTGGTCTGTTTTACTTTGTTTGATGAGGAAAGATGTAGTTTCCTCGTCAATCGAAATCAGGTCAGAAATAGTGTGGTGGATGTTTGGATTGAATGAAGATGGAATTGGGGTTTCGGAGCATCTGAGAAATCCAAAAAGGCAAGTGTAAAAATTGCATCTAAGGTGTGGTCTGTGTGGAAGGATAGATAGCCTTTCCTTAGTGGGGAAAAGCATTGGAAAGTATGTTGTGTGTTATGGGTAGTCTGGGGTCTGGGAGGGAGGGGTTTGCTTTTTGCATGCCTTTATTAAGGCGGCTGGTTTGTCAATTGGCTATGGAATCGGAAATGGAGCCGCATATAAGCTTGTGAAAAAGGAATTCCACTTAGATAGCTTTTGATAGAATTAGCTTAGATGTGTTTGAGTGAATGAAGATGTGTAATGAAGTGATTGGAAGTAGGGAAAAATTGGGGAAATATAATGTTGTACAGGGAATGGAAAATGTTTAAGTGTCTTCCATGCGGTGAGATGTGATTGTAGGGTTCTGGGAGAAACTGCCTGAAGGATAAGAGATATGGATGTTTGGGAGTATGGGAGGCGGATGCAGCTCTGCTTCTGACACCATTCTGAAATGAAAGCAAAAGAGAGAGTTAGCTATTGGTTATGGAAACCAGGGAATGTACAGTAGTCACGATAATTTGTTTCTGGCTGATGTTCAAATAAGGCAAAGGAGTAACGGCATTAGAGCAGGAGAAATGAGAACGCCCTCTTTTAATGCTGTGAACTAAGCTTTGTTGTCACAGTGAACGAGGGTGCTGGAGACGGACCATTCGTCTCCCTGTAATATAGCCACAGCTACTAAAGAGTAGAATTCGAATAATGCCGATGAATATTATTGGAATGGAGATTCTACTATTGGGGAGGCTAGATAATGAGGAAATTATCTATGAGGTGAACTACATGCGGAATCCTGTAGTTATTAGTAAAATCCAGCATATGCCTTCTAAAGCATATCAAATATTATAGGTTAGGCAGGCTGTGAAGTAAATGTGTGGTTCCCAATTAGTGTCATAAAGATGCCTGAAATCCGGATGTAATGGTATGATTTAAAGGCTGGCTTGATGTCGACTTTAGTGAGCCAAGCGTTACCGCCGACTAGTTTAATGAAAGAAAATCGCTTGGTCTCTGTCGTGGTAGTTTAATGAGGATTCGACGGGTAGACTAATGCTGTTAATGCTGGAAAGGGCAGAATCATTAGAGATAAAAGATTGAATTAATAGTTGTTTTTGCCAGAAACTTCCTAGTTGCTACTCCGATGGTGCTGATGCAATATACGCTTCACGTAGGGGGGGGGTTGATTTATTGCTCAACCGCTTCTGGTTCGGCGATGTCAGATTGTTAGTTGGGGCTGGCAAGGTTGTAGGACGGGAGAGTCAAGACACTGGAGTGGGATCCTTTAGACAAACCTGAAATGAGAAATTCAGAAAAATTAGTATCAGGGTATGAACAAATTTCAGTATAGAGATATTGAGAGGAGTCAACAAATAATTCCTGTGTTTTATATTGGCTTTCAATACTTGGCATACGACGTGCGCGTGTGCGCCGCCGCAGTAATTGCAAATGTGCAGATATATATATATAGGTGTGACGAAGGCATCTTGTAGCCTTAGGGTTATTGCAAGACAGGGGGGGAGAGGGTTTGAGAAAAAGGAGGAAGAAGAGCGGTTTAGCAGAGGTAGATGGGCTGGGGACGTTGCTGGTGGATTTTTGGGAACTGAGGTTCTTTCAGAGAAGGGGATTATGAAGGGGCAGGAGGTTGTCTTGAGCAGGTTTTAACAGCAGACCGCACAGGAAATAATACAGCATCCTGAGAAAATTCTGATGTGAAGGTTAGATCCATCGTCTGCTAGTATTGCTGCTGGTCACACTTGTTTCCGGTGTGTCCCTTGTAGGAGCCAAGATTGTAAATTGGCGATTGGCCACAAGGTGTCAGTACAACATTACCTTACGGTGCCTGCACTGCGTGGAGAGAGAGAGTTTTAGCAGGAAGCATGGTTGTGACCGTAACTCAGCGTTTGTTATGAAACTTTAAGCTAGAAATAGTGCTGTGATAAGATGCATTGGGTTCTGTTGTTTGGAAAATAAAGACATTTTTTATTTGCATCTATTTGCCTACGGAGTCTGACTTTTATGCGTGCAAATTTGCTTTCTCTACCGACGATAGTAGGGACACCGCTACGTCGCTTGAGGATAGGGGGGCGTGGCGGGAGCGAGTGCAGAGTTGGTCCATAGAATTATAGCTGATTGGATCATCGCAGCAGGTGGGGGATGTTGGTTCCGCTATGTGAGAGGCTGGCGGATTTCTGATGCGGTCATCTTGTTGGAAATGAGGGATGATGATTTTGCAGAGGCGTAGGAAGAAGCTGGAGAAGGTAGGTGGCGATTGGAGTGACTGAAGATGACGATTGAATGCGGTGTTGGGTTCTTGTCATGGTTGAGCGGATAGGCCTTAGAGGAGCCTCAGTGTTTAGCCGGCTTCCGGGCTGGGCTTGATGTTGTTAAACCCTGGGCTGGTGTTTGGGGGAGAGCGGAGTTTTGTTCCTGTTCATGTTTATCTGTTGTTGAAGATGGCTCCAAATGAATTGCTGCTGTTGCTGTTGTTGTTGTTGAAGTTGCAAAAGTTTGTAGAGAGAGTTTTCTTAAACTCGTGAAGGAACTGGAGCAGCCCTGTCGGGAGTGTTCTTCCGTAAACGAAGATGTGGAATGAAGTTTAGGCAGGATATATATAGTAAGTTTAGGATGATCTGATAGGCTAGCTAATGATTAGCAATAGGAATCAGCTGAAGTCAATCATTTCACGTGCTCCTCTCGAAATTAGTTTGTGAAACTTCACAAATTCAATAAAAATGCAAAAGAATTTGTTTCCTTACATCAGTTTATCATATAAAGTGGTTTCGACCTTCGATCAACAAGATTAAGTGAGTGCAAATTGGACATTTTGGGGGTTGTAGTTTGCTGCAGTTATGACAGATCACATGTCATGATCCATAATTGATTTATTATTATTATTATTATTATTCATTCATTTTCTTTTCTGCTTAGTCTCTTTATTAATCAGGTGTCGCCACAGCGGAATGAACCGCCAACTGTTTTATGCTGCAGATGCCCTTGCAGCTTCAACCCAACACAGGGAAACACCCATACGCACTCTTTCACACACATACACTTCGACCAGTTTAGTTTATTGAATTCACCTGTACCGCATGTCTGTGGACTGTGGGGGAAACTGGAGCACCTGTAGGAAATCCACATGAACACGGGGAGAACTTGCAAACTCCACATAAATGCCAACAAACCCAGCCGGGACTCAAACCAGTGACCTTCTTGCTGTGAGGCGACAGTGGCAAGGCAAGGCAAGGCAAGTTTATTTATATAGCACATTTCATACACAGTGGCAATTCAAAGTGCTTTACATAAACAGGAATAAAATTGAAGTATAAGAAAATAAAAACAAATAATAAAAAACAGATAAAAACAGATTAAAATGAGTTAAAACAAGTTCTAAAAGAATGAAAAGAAAAGTAGGACACAATAGTGCGATCTGTCGGACGTAGCACAGTGCTCATTCAGTAAAGGCACAGCTAAACAGATGTGTTTTCAGTCTTGATTTGAATGTGCCTAATGTTGGAGCACATCTGATCATTTCTGGAAGCTGATTCCAGCAGCGAGGGGCGTAATAGCTGAAAGCAGATTCACCCTGCTTTGACTGAACTCTTGGAATTTCTAGTTTATATGATCCTAAAGATCTGAGTGATCTATTAGGTTTGTATTCAGTCAGCATATCTGTAATGTATTGGGGTCCTAGGCCATTTAGTGATTTATAGACAAGTAATAATACTTTAAAATCTATTCTGAATGTAACTGGAAGCCAGTGTAAAGACCTGAGGACAGGTGTGATGTGCTCTGATTTCCTGCTTCTGGTCAGAATCCTGGCCGCAGTGTTCTGGATGAGCTGCAACTGTCTGACTGTCTTTTTGGGAAGGCCAGTGAGGAGGCCATTACAGTAATCCACCCTGCTGCTGATGAAAGCATGAACAAGTTTCTCTAAGTCTTCACTGGAAGCAAAACATCTAATTCTTGCAATGTTTTTGAGATGATAGTATGCTGATTTAGTTACTGCTTTGACATGACTGTTGAAACTCAGATCTGACTCCAGAGTCACACCAAGATTCTTGACCTTATTTTTTGTTGTTTGACCCTTAGAGCCAAGGTACGCATTCACCTTGAGAACCTCATCTCTGTTCCCAAATGTAATGACTTCAGTTTTCTCTTTGTTTAACTGAAGGAAGTTTTGGCACATCCAATTGTTAATTTCGTCAATGCATTGGCAGAGGGTGTCAATGGGGCTGTAGTCATTAGGCAGTAAGGCTATGTAGATCTGAGTGTCATCAGCATAGCTGTGGTAGGAGATTTGGTTCTTTCTCATTATTTGGCTCAGAGGGAGCATATAAAGGTTGAACAGGAGAGGTGCCAGAATTGAGCCTTGTGGGACTCCACATGTCATGGGTGTCCACCTCGACCTATGGTCACCTATACTGACATAGTAACCTCTCCCTTCAAGGTACGATCCGAACCATTTGAGGACCGTTCCAGACAGCCCAACCCAGTTTTCCAGCCTATCCAGAAGTATGCTGTGATCGACAGTGTCGAATGCAGCACTGAGGTCGAGCAATACCAGCACTGTTAGTTTGCCTGAATCTGTATTTAGGCGTATATCATTGATTATCTTTATAAGTGCGCTCTCTGTACTGTAATGTGCTCTGAAACCAGATTGAAAATTGTCTAAACACCCCTTCAAGTTCAAGAACTTGTTAATCTGGTTAAAAACAACTTTTTAAATGATTTTGCCAATGAAAGGGAGATTTGAGATTGGCCTGTAGTTGCTCAGTAGGGTGTTATCCAGGTTGCTCTTTTTCAAGAGGGGTTTAACTACTGCAGTTTTAAGTGAGTTTGGAAAAATCCCTGAGAGAAGTGAAGCATTAACCACTTTCAGAAGATCCATTTCTAGACAGTTAAACACAGTTTTGAAGAATGATGTGGGGAGCGTGTCAAGATCGCAGGTTGAATCTCTTCTAAGATTTTACCATCAATTTCCATGAAATCAGACATAATGTCTGATTTCTGAAGTTGAGGTAGAGCTTGTCTGACATCGACACTACTTGGCTGATTGGATGAGCTGATTGCCTTTCTGATATTATTGATCTTATCAGTAAAGAAATGAGCAAACTCATTATATTTGCTTTCAGAGAGTAGTTCACTAGGAATCCTACTGGGGGGGTTTGTGAGTCTCTCTACCGTTGCAAAGAGGGTACGGGTGTGATCTATATTGCTGTTTATAAGGTTTGAAAAGAAAGTCTGCCTAGCAGTGTTTAGTTCCACATTAAAAGCATGAAGACTGTCTTTATAGATATTGTAATGGACTACTAGTTTCGTCTTCCTCCACATACGCTTAGCTTTTCTGCATTGTCTTTTCATCATCTTTACCGATGTTGAACTTGTCCAAGGTCCTTTCTGTCTGCCAGTTCTCTTCCTGACTTTAACAGGAGCAATATCATCAATGACATTCTTAACTTTAGAATTAAACAAATCAAGGAGAGAATGGACAGAGTCTGCAGATATGCTTGGTGTTAGTGATATGGCCTTCATAAACTGCTCACTAGTGTTCTCATTTATGCATCTCTTTCTAATAGAGACAGATCTGTCTTCAATGGCTGGAGTGATCAATACGTCAAAGAAAATACAGAAATGATCAGATAGTGCCACATCCTTAACAACAGTCGATGAAATGTGTAAACCCTTAGTTATAAGTAGATCAAGAGTGTGTCCACGATTGTGTGTGGGTCCTTGAACATGCTGAGTCAGATCAAAAGTGTTAAAAACAGTCATGAGTTCTTTTGTAGCATTGATTTCTGGATTATCAATGTGAATATTAAAATCCCCAGCAATAGTAAAACAGTCAAATTCAGAGGTTACTATTGATAACAGCTCTGTAAAATCATCAATAAAAGCTGGAGAATATTTTGGAGGTCTGTAGATAATGATCAGTAAAATGCGTGGAGCACCCTTTAGTGCTATACTCAGATATTCAAAGGACAAATAATCACCAAATGACATTTGTTTACACTCATAAACATCTTTAAACAGAGCAGCGATGCCTCCACCTCTCCTATTAGCTCTGCAAACACTCAAATAATTAAAGTTTAAAGGAGCTGCTTCATTCAGGACTGCTGTGCTACAACTGTCATCGAGCCAAGTTTCATTTAAAAGCATAAAATCAAGGCAATTTGTGCTGATAAAATCATTGACTAGAAGTGACTTATTGTTAAGTGATCGGATGTTTAAAAGTGCTAACTTAACAGTTTTAGCTGTTTTCCCTACAGTAGTCCCAGATCTACATTTAATCGACACCAGATTTGAATGGTTTGCTATACGGCTTTAAGAGGCCTTTGGTTTTCTGTCTCGTAATAAAACACATATCTGCGTAGAGAAAGCTACAGGCACACAGGGTTCCTGCTTGTTCTGTAAACATCTGATAAAGATACTGTTATCTAAGCAGGCACCCGGCATACATCACCGACAGCTGTTGTGTTCACCAGCAGAAGATGGGGCGCTGTTTGAGCCCTGGTGGTGTGATCGGAGGGTTCTTCCGGAGGGTGGTTGTGGAGCACGCCGCTTTTTGGGTGATAACTGGGGGCTTGCGGCAAAGGAGTGTGAAAGTTTAGTTCCAGCAAACACCAGTTCCTCCATCTTTTTAGAAAAGTCCAAGTGAGGCGAGCAAGGTAACAATGAGAGCGGGTCTGGTGACAGAGGTGGCAGAGGTTGTGGGCCTGGAGATTCTGGAAATATATTTTCCTGGCTGTTTTCCTGAGGATCATTGTTGAACACTGAGATTTGCTGCTGTTCAGATGGATCACCGTCAGTCTGTGTTGGGCTCAGTGTGCAGGGCGCAGGCGGCAGTGTTTCTATCAACAGTGGTTGTTTTGGCTGCATGGCGTTATCACTGTCCTTGTGTAATGCATCAGCCCCAAGTCCACTCAGGAGCTGATTTAAAGTCCTGTAGTCATCCTGACATTTGCTAGGTGTGTGTGTGTCATTTGGGTTGAGTTCAGTGGCACAAACAGCCGATGGATGATGAAGGGAGAAATAGATATTGTCCTTTAGCACCTTTGCACCAAGTTTGTTTGGATGAAGGCCGTCTGATGTAAATAGTTGTCTTTGGTTCCAGAAGAGATTGAAGTTGTCAATGTAATTCAGTCCTTTCCTGTTGCATGTTTTCTGCAGCCATACATTTAGGCCAAGAAGTCGTGAAAACATATTTGTCCCTCTTGCAGGGAGTGGTCCACTGATGAACGGCTGAATTTTCAATCTTTCGACTGCTTCCAAGAGTTGACAGAAATCTTTCTTGAGCAGTTCTGACTGCTCCTTATATTATTCGAATATCATTCTTCCCCACATGGATGATAATCCGTTTTGCAGTCTTGTGCTTCTTCAGAATTTCTTCAAGTTCTTTGTTTACATCAGAAACTGTTGCATGAAGGAAGCAGTAAGTCATTGTAGCTCTGCTCTTGAAATTCCTAATTATTGAATCTCCTACCACTAGTGTTCTTACCTCAGGTGCAATCGGTGCAGAAACCCGCTGTCTATTCGGCCTTGAGCCTCTGCTCCTTGAAGAATTAGCTGCTGAGTCATGCGATCTCTGTCTGACTGCATTTGGGGATTCTTCACCCATATTACTCAAAACTTCATATCTGTTCTGAAGTTGTATTTGAGTCCGAGCTGTGTTTGGGGTAGAGGACGCTAAGGCGGCAGCGTATGATCTGACCCCTCGAGTACCCTTTGGTCTCGCACCTTGTTTATGCCATTTGTTATCATGTTCATTTTCAACAGTTTCACTCTGTTTTTCTGGGCTTAAAACAGTAGCTGGAGTAGATTTACGGGACTCACCGGCTGTATGCTGTGACGGTCCACAGTGAAGCAATCTTTTGTGATCCGGCAGTTCTGGTCGGGTCGCAAGTAACTTTGTTTCAAGAACTGCAATCTTTTGTAGAAGTCTGTGGCAGTGACTACAGCAGAGAGATCCTGAATTAATCCGATCCAGAGGCATTTTCACAGCAGTGTTTTCCCGTCTCAGGAATGTAAGCAGCTGGTAGCGGGAGGATTGTTTATACGATAATTCCCCACTTGTTGGTAAAGTTGTATTCCAGAAAGTTTGTAGATTCGATGTTGATCTTCAAGCTGTGTTGTTTGAGCACTGTGCTGATAGGCTCAGGTTAAAATTAGAGTATAAAATATAAAAGCAAGAGCGCAGAGAGCGGAGCAGTAGCAAAAGACGTCCGAACAGTAGCAAAGCAGGAAGTAAAAAGTGCTAACCATTGAGCCACCATGTCACCCTTTTGTTGGCCAACAACCCTGATATCCCTAAAAGCTGTTTAATTTAGCATCATATAAAATCTGTTCTGCACTTTTAGACATTTTATTGTATTTTTGCAATAATTTATTTGCTGCCTCTTTACAGTAACTTACCTGTAAATGTGTTTTACTGTAACAATTTCTACCGCAATTTCATTTTATGGTAAAATAGCCTCACCACAACTTATTTTTATGATAAAATGCCCTAGACCACATTTTAATTTTACAGTATGACATTTTAACAGTAATTTTTACTGTAATTTATTAACATTTTACAGTAGCAGTGCAAAACCTTTATTTTAGTATTCAATTTAATTCCAAACAAGTTTGACATTTTTTCATTAACTGTCACATTTTGTCTTCAACTACAGTAGCAGCACTTGATTGCTTTGCTTACAGTAGAATATTGCACAGTCCTAATATGCAGTAAGTTACTGTAAAAGTTTTAAAATGACCCAGAATGCAGTACATATTACACTAGTGAACTGTAAAGAATGTGTGTTGTATTTTACTGGGTGTATTTGCAGTAAATTATGACAAAGTGTAACAGTGTGACTCAAATCTGAACTCACTATTTTGTGTGTGTTTTCTTTAAAATAATTGTTACATAATCAACAAAGAAAATATCTAGATAAAGACATTGTCATGTATCAGCCAAAGTTGTCAGCACAGTATTTCCTTGATGCTTCTGTCAGTCTCTCATACAAGAGTGCTTTCTCAACCCGTCTGTGACCTGTATCTAATACATCTGCTCTCACGCAGGGTGTATGTACCGTCATGTTGCAACAAGAGAAACTGACATTTG
>CAIGQQ010023393.1:3860-22243 GCA_903798035.1 Danio albolineatus
AAAATAAAATAAAATAAAATAAAATAAAATAAAATAAAATAAAATAAAATAAAATAAAATAAAATAAAATAAAATAAATATTTTAAATGCACTAATAGGTACAGTACAATATTAAAACAAATACATTGATAATAATAATAATAAATTATATATATAATTTATATAATATTAATAATTTTCACACTTACAAGCTCAATTTCAGAGGGTCTTGCTGCAGCAGGGGCCGCTTGCTGAGCCTGTAAATCATCAAACACACTTCTTATATGACATGCATCCTTTAATGTGAAATCTAGAGCCATAGAAAAAATAATAATTCTTTACATTCACAATTTACAGTTATGTGTCTGAGATAAACTTGTTTTATTCTGTAAACTACTGATGACTTTCTTCAGAACTTTAAACAAACAAGATAACATTTCTAAATATCTGAATACATATTTCTGAATACATATTTCTAAATACATATTTCGGATTTCTTTTTTTTAAATGAGCTCCTAAAAAACAAACTCTAAATGACAATATTTATATTTGAAATTTGCAAGAAATATTTTCCAGTAAAAAAAGAGATTTCAAGTACTTTTTCCATTGCTGTATGCTTCTAAATGCCTTCAAATACTTGATTAAATAAATGTATAATGAATTCTTGATTTGGACCAAACTAACCTGGGGAGCCATTACAGGTTTGTACTCTACCTCATAATACATCACTTGCTGTGGGTCAGAAAACAAGAAAATCAGCATCACAATATTTCCATCATATATTATGTCATTCTCGTGTGCATATACCTAGTATGAGCGTAAAGATCTAAATATATATTAAAAAAAGTAAATATAGATCATATACCGGAGCGCAGTAAGCAACTCCAATGACGAATGCCAGCAAAATGAGGGATCTCATGATGAATGATGATGTCTGAAATGAAATAATAAACATGAAATAATATGACATAAAGAGAACAAAATACATCAACAATGATTTAACTTAGTTTTCTGTTGAGTTAATAGCACTTTACCTTGGTTTAAGTCTCTGGAACGTGATCAGGATTGTTGAGGAGGATTTTGTGATGCTGCGTTCTCGATCTTCGCTTTATATTCTCATGGCAAACAAAAAATAGCATCAGTATCTGATTGGCTTTGGTGGGCAGCCAAGCTTCATTAAAGAGGACAAAAAATGTGCGTTGAAAGCAAAAATATATATCTTTGCTTATCTCAAAGCGAAATTTTGGCCATGACTGTAATTACATTCAATTTGACGTGATACATTAGAGGCATGTCACAGTACAGTACATATAAATCAACTGCTAAACGCATTAAAAGCACATGTGATGAAACCTCTTTGAGATGTTCACACTTGTTCTTCTGCCTGAGGATACTGCTACATTTGCTATATGCATTTGTAAATAATATTATAAATAATAAATACCAAAGCAGACACAAAGAAAATAATAATGTACCTGATATTTCACAGAAATTGTGTTCCACTGAATATAAATGGTTCTTGTAATACTTAAAAGTTGGTGGAAAGAAATATGTTTCTGCTCCATTTGTGTTCAGGATTTGCATTTATAAAGTTAGTTAGTATGTTCATACTTAGTATTATCCCTCCTATATAACAAAAGTGAGTTTAACAGTGATTGTTTTCACTATTTACTAATATATTTTTCCTTTTCTGTTGGAAATAACCCCTTTAAGCCTTTAAATTGCACTTTAAGCTGAATATTATCATATAGCATTAAGAAAATATTAGGGTAACACTTTATTTTGATGGTCCATTTGAGTATTAGTAGACTGTCTACTTAATATCTGTTGATACTAACATTCAACAGACATTTAACTGACTATAAGAAACTTTGCAAGTACATGTCAACTTACACTAACCCTTCTCCCTAACCCCAACCTAACAGTCTACTTATAATCTAATGATAATTAGTTGCAATGTAACTTAAATTCAACAAACGGACCATTAAAATAAAGTGTGACCTATATGGGATATAGAATAGTATCCTTCAAAATATCTTGTAAAATATTATTTACTCTCCTCATTGCAAAGACAAAAAATATGTACTACACTGTAAGAAGTATGGAAAAAGATATGAGCTATGGAACAATCTGACCACATCAGAAATGTTGTCCATACGGAGATAAATAAGTGAGGTGAGGTACAAATAAGTTATTTGTGATATTTATTTAGTGTTGTGCATAGAAATACACAAAATAAATCTTTATTTGTTGATAATATGTCCCTGTAAAATATCAATAATGTGAAAAGGAACCAAATTTGCCATAGTACTGCACCATGGAGTTTTTTTAACAAGAAACTGCAGTCAAACATGCATTGTGGTATGTTTTTGTAGTTTCACAAAAATGTAGGTTGAAGCACATATTTCCAAAATGTTTTGGTGTGAGCAACAAAAGGACTAGTTTACAAAAGCATGCTTTTCCAAAAATCTTTTGCTTTATGTAAAACACTTGCAGTGAGTATTTTAAGGATTTTGTGAAATTCTGTGATTTTGGTCACTGTAGCGCCACCATCAGGCCAATCAGACTATAGCCAGATGATGGGTATTACCCAACTCAGGCTCATTCTGAACATGTAGCCCAGCAAACATTATTGAAGAGCACGAAATACTTCCCAGGAGGTAAGTTTTTTACAATCTTTGTTTCCAAAAATCTACCATAGGCCGCTGTGCAGGGTGCGAATTACAGGGGGGTTGGGGGGAGGGATTGACTGCCCCTAATTAATGCTTGATCCCCCCTAAAGGAGGTCAAAACAAGATGTATGGGGGCTGTTGTTTAATACTGAGAAATATTTCACTCTAATCTGTATTATAAATAATAATGTTAACAATTCAAATAATAGATAAATATAAATATACATTTGACCACCCCTATAAAGGTTCAAACCATTGTTAATATATAATAGCGCCAATCAGTCCATTCGAGAAAAAGTCTGAAAGTGGCAGATATAGAGCACCAAGACTTTGTTTTTCTCATAAAATAGGTGTTTGTATCTATATTTAGACTGAAAATAAAATCAAATTAGAGTTTGTAATAGCTAATCAGAGAATACTGTCAGAATACACTATATCCCTCAAATTGCTGAAAACTTAAATACGTTATTTACGTATTATTTACGTATTACACAAACTAACTGAAACAGTTGACCCCCTAATCGTCAATGTATAATTCGCGCATTACCGATGTGCACTTTTTGAGATCTCAAACTGTCAACTGACTGACTAACCGACTGACCAATATCCCCACCCAAACCCCCTTCCCTAAACCCAACTGATAGTGCCCAAGCCCGCATCTGATTTTTACCACGTTATCAGATTTTACCACATTCTCACACTGTTATTTACTTGTATATATGTATATATACATGCTTTCTGGAACTGTTCTTCGCTGCACTCAAACCCTGTTGTCACGGTCAACTCAAGTCTCAAGTCTGCCGATGTACATGGCAAGCCACTAGACAAACTGGTAACAGCAGGAAACCCGTTCATACGGAGGTAAGTGGTCGGCTGGTAGCACGAAAAGAGAACAGCATCATACTGCTCCCGTAGCGTTCATTTTAAAGACGACATGCAGCCATATGTACTTCTGGCTACATAATTTGCAATCTCTAGAAATGTATATAGGGCTACGTTTTCAGAATGTACCTATGTTGGTATTACCATGCATCAAAGTTTTAAAACTTTGGCCTGCCAGATCAGTTTTATAGCAGCATGATGATCTTTTGTTTAAGCAATGTTAACTAAAAACCATTTGTTAACATGCAATTAAATATAAAATGTGTAGGAGTAGAGAACTGTTTTTGTCAGGGTTAGATAGTGGTCAATTGAATGCATGAAAATGAAGCCTTCTCTCATAGTTTGAGCTCGTTGAATCATGGCACCCTCATCCTTAACATGATGAGTGAACATGAGTGTGTAAGAAATAAAAATCTGCACACACCGCATCGGTTAGTTCAAAGAATTGTTGCTAGTCAAGCCAGAAACATAATAACCACTGCAATGAAGATCCAATCACAGACTCAAAGGGATAGTTCAGCCAAAAATGAACAACACCTTATCTTTTATTTTCCGTCATGTAGTTTTAAACCTTTATGAGTTTTTAGATATTAGATAGTTTAGTAGTCCTATTGTTCTCTGTCTGAATACTTTCTACAAATAAAACATTATTCTAAAAGCATTATAAATTTATCCACAGTTTTCTGAACTTGATTTTATAATCAAAAACTTTTCTCTTTTCTCTCTCTCTCGGTTACAGCGTGCACATTTTTCCAAGTAATGTTAATACCACTGGCACTTGATGACAGATGAACTCTGCAACACAGAAATAGCCTCAGGCTGTCATTAACTTCGATTTAATTATACGTCAGGTATATACATTGAGGCCCACACACACAGTTCACAGTAAAACAACTTTACACTTTACAATAAGGCTCAACACATTTATTACAGTATTTATTCATCTTTGTTAACATTAGTTACAGTCGTTCACTCTCAGTCCTTGTTAAATCACATTCTGTATTTTAACAATGCATTAGCAACTGTTTAAATTAACATTAACTGTGATTAATAAATGCTGTGTATTGTTGATCGCTAGATAACCAACATTAACTAACGGCACTTTATTATATAATGTGACAGATTTATCAAAGTCCACACAAAGTACTTCTGGAAAGATTATGAAGCAGTAACAAATAATAATAAACAATATACAGTTGAAATCAATATTATCAGCCCTCTTTTTTTCTTTTTTTTTAATATTTACGAAGTGATGTTAAACAGAGCAAGGATTTTTTCTCAGTATTTTCTATAATATTATTTCTTCTGGAGTCTTGTTTGCTTTATTTTGGCTAGAATAAAAGCCGTTTTTAGGGTAACACTATTTCAATGGTCCATTTGAGTATAGTAGACTGTCTACTTAATATCTGTTAATACTGACATTCGACAGACATTTAATTGACTATAAGAAACTTTGCAAGAACATGTCAACTTACACTACCCCTACCCCTTACCCCAACCTAACAGTCTAATCTAATGAGAATTAGTAGCAATGTAACTTAAATTCAACAAACGGACCATCAAAATAAAGTGTGACCATTTTTATCTATTTTTTTAACCATTTTAAGGTCAATATTATTCGCCCCCTTAAGCAAAATTTAGTTTCGATTGTCTACACTGTAAAAAAATTATATGATCAACTGGCCATGACAACATATGTTTTTAATTCATTATAACTTTTAAAACTTATTAGTTATTCATGTTCTTACTTAATTTTACAAGTTACACAAGCTGTTTTAAGTCGGTTTAATATGATATAAGCTAAGTGAACTCATAAAGTTAACTTGTAGAGATGCGCGGATGGGCTTTTATTTCATCCGCAACCGCATCACAAAACTCATCATTCGTCCGCCATCCATCCGCACCAACATTTTTGACCAATTTTTAAGACCGCACCCGCCCGCCATCTGCTGATTGGGCTCTTTATTTGAATGGTTTATTCCTTTTTATTATTAAATGAATGTTTCTTTATTGATTATTAGAGAATAGATAATGACTTTAATGCAGACATGTAGTTAATCCAAACGTGCAAGCCAAATCCAGCATTAATTGACGACGCTTTGAAGTGACGCTAAATGATACGAGGACGTGTCTTTTCACTTGATTTGATTCCTCGGTCCTCGAGTCTTTTCCTTGCGTCCTTCCCTCGCATAGCTAAGACACGAGGAAAGAAAGCAAGGAAAGGAAACGAGAATGCACAAATAAGAAATGAGAAGCACCCTATAAAGCTCTCAGAATATCAGCAGTGAACTCCGTCTCCGATCGGCGCACAGGGACAAAAATAAATAAATAGCCTAAATGAAACGCACTGTACTGTACAATTTTTTGGTACAACCGCCCGCCACCCGCTCGAATTTTATTAAAATATTATTTTTCGTCACGTCATCCGCCCGATACGCGGTTTATCCGTGAAGTCCGCGGCTGTAACTGCAAACCACGCATCTCTATTAATTTGATTCAGCTTAAAAAATTAAGGCAACTATCATTTTTTCCAGTGTACAGAACAGACCATTATAATTCTATGACTTTCATAATTACCCTAGCCTGCCTAATTAACCTAATTAACCTTGTTAAGCTATTAAATTGCACTTTGCTGACTACTAGTATCTTGAAAAATATGAAGTAAAATATTATGGGAGTACTTCAGGGTGTCCCGAGTTCAAATCCCGGCTCGATGACATTTCCCGACCCTATCCTTCTCTCTCTCTCCTATTTTTCTTCCTGTCTGATTACTGTCCTATCTAAAAAACGCTACAAATAAATCTTAAAATAAAACGGTTATGTTTAGAAATGTATAGAAAAAAAAACGTTAAACAGAAATTGGGGGAAATATATACAGGTGGGCTAATAACTCAGGAGGAGGGCTAATAATTCAGATTTCAACAGCACATGATCAGCATTGCTATGAAAAATGCTGACTCGACCCAATATATAAATCAGTTGGCTTGACGTAAAACACAGATTTGTGTAAATCTTGCATTAAATCTAAAATGGGTAAAATCATTAAATCTAAAATGGGTAAAATCTTAGGGGTACATCTCATTAGCATTATTGGTGTTGACAGTATCAGAAAGCAGTGGTGGAGCCGCTGGAAAAAGATCTTCTTTGTGTTCTGCTGTTGGGAGTGCATCGGGAGCTAGACTGAGACCACTGTTTTGGGGATCGGGGTGGACAGTAGGAACATCCGCTGAAATGAAAGCCCCTTGACCTGAATCTTGAGGTGCGAAAGAGTTGGTTAAGGGGATTTCAGCGGACACACATGGCGCTCGATCGCGATCCTGCGTGCCAGAAATCCTACTAGGCAGCGCTCCACTATTGGGATGGGATCCGCCAGACGCAGGTACGGCATCTCTGCTAGGTGGCACGGCTATAATGCTGGGTTGCTGGAGCTCAGTAATGCCCGAGTAGGTCATTCCAGTGGCAGGGAAGGGGTTGGGCGGTCTTACGGGACCAATGGGTACAACAGTTTGTGGTCCAGATACAGGAAACACATTGCCTCTAATCACAGGTAAGGGCATGTTAACACGGCCCATGTTCTGTTTGGGATATAAATAGAGATTAAATGCATGTTTTTTGATGGAATGGCATGTTTTTGAAGAGCCATCAAAATAAAGTCTAACCAATGGGTTTTTTAAAAGTTCAGCACTATTTTTAGATCACTGCGAAAAGCTACAAAATGAAACAAATACTAAAGAATTCAGTCTGAAAGTCCATAAAAATGTTCTCAAATTATGATGATGATGATGATGATGATGAAACAAACAGAATGTGACATATTCATATTTTAAGCCTCACAGTTATTTAATTTACCTGAAGTTCCTCAGAGCTCTGTCCACCATATGATCCAGCCTTTAAAAACACATTCAATTAAGAAATTACTCCATATTTAACATATTTGATGAATAGATATTTCATTTAATGGAAAGAAATTTAAACGACTTAATTCACCATTCGCTGTGGAATATGAGGAACCATATAAAAAATAGGTTGAACCTGTAAAACAGCATGTGCTGTATTATAACATTCAAACACACTTGAGTTGCTTGAATTAATCATTTGTGCATTGATAGATACCATACCTGTTGTTGCTGCTGAGGCTGGTTTGGACGCATTTGGTGAGCATTTTGCCTCTGTTGTGGCCTTACTGGCCGTGAAGCTGGAACTGCGTTAGCGGGATAATGTTGGGATGCTGCATGCTGGAAAGCAGGCAGTCCATAGGAGAACTAATGCATAAAGAGGCAAATCAGAAACATTAAGCCCCCCTCTATATCTCTGTTAAATGAGAAGAGGTCCCACTTTATATTAAGTGTCCTTAACTACTATGTACTTGCATCAAAAAATAAATACAACGTACTTACTGTGTTCATATTGTATTTGAGAACACTTCTGGTGCTCTTGAGTTGGGATAGGGGTAAAGTGAAGGACAAGTTTAGTGGTATTGGTAGGTTTAAGGGTGGGTTAAGGTGTATAGGATGGTCAACAGTGTATTTGCAAATGTAATTACAGAAATTAATTAGAGATGTAATTACATACAGGTATTTAATCAAGCATAAGTACGATGTGAAACCATGTATTTACACAAAAAGTACATTGTAACGAATCATTAATTTCAATGTAAGTACATATTAGTTAGGGTCACTTAATATAAAGTGGGACCTGAGAGGATTTGGTCAGCACATTTCTAAACATAATAGTTTAAATAACCAATTTCTAATAACTGATTTCTTTTATCTTTGCCATGATGACAGCACATAATATTTGACCAGATACTTTTCAAGATGCTAGTATTTAGCTTTAAGATCAATTTAAAGGCTTAACTTGGTTAGGGTGGGAAAATTAGGCAACTTATTGTATGCTTAATATTATAATAAGGTTTATTCTGTAAACAATAGGGGGAAAATGCTTAAGGGTGCTAATAATACTTTAAAATGGTTTTAAAAATTTAAAAACAGCTTTTATTCTGCCGAAATAAAACAAATAAGACTTTTTCCAGAAGACAAAAAAAATATAGAAAAATACTGTGAAAAATTCCTTGCTCTGTTAAACATCATTTGGGAAATATTTCACTTAAACTGTATGAAATATTTTTTTAAAAAGGATTCTGGGGCAGATTCAGTAGTAGTAAAGCACGAATGAACCGAATGACTCCACTCTCCACTGTTGGATGCTGATCTAACAAACTGCTGACAATAGATTTTATTTATGTGTACATGTTATGTGCTGATACGAGGCGATATATTACATCAACCCTCTTCGTTCAGACACATTGAGTGCAGCGGGTTTCCTCAATCAATCAAAGCACCTCAGACGTGACACGTAAAGAAGACAGACAGGAAGATTTCCTCCGGCCAAAAAAAATCGGATCATTTACAAAACAGGCGAAACACAAAGGCTTGCTTGAGGGTTACATTGCTAAACTTAATTAAGTTCAGGTTTGGACCCTGATTGAGAGTAAACCTGCTGAACCCAGGCAGTCTGTTAGCTCTTCCTGTGGTGTGTTTTTGCTGACTACAAACATAAACCACACATATTTCTGTTATTGCAGAGTAAATGATGGAAACTCTTACTGTCGGGTTCCTTGATTGTTGTCCAAGAATGGGATAATAGAAAAACTGAAAAATAAAAAAGCAAAAATGCATTTTAATAAAAGTGCTGACATGTTTTTAAAAATAGTCCAATGTCACTCTTAAAATAAAGATTGTTTTAATTTCAGGACGAATGTTTACCATCAATAAAAACTTTCCTATGCTCAAAAATCTCTTTAAAGTGGAAAATTGTTTATTAAATGTGGAGTTTTTTAACTGTTTGATGTCACAGACCCCAAAATGTGTCAATGAATATGAAAATTGACTTGAGTTGAGTGAGAAAATTTAAAAGGCATGTATATACTGCAGTTTTTTTTGTTTAAAAACCCTATTTATACTCTAAAATACGAACATAATAAATTGGGTCTAGTGTTTTTTTGTGCGTGAAAATATGTATTTTCTAATAAATTACTGGATTTGTCATATTAAGCATATTATACATTAAATAATGTTGTTTTGATAATGTCTTTTGTAATTTTTTATATTTGTTAAGGATTATTAACCTACCGTACTTCATTTTATTCAATATATAAATTAGTTCATTTGTTTGCTAGTATAATTATTTATTTATAATTATAATTTAATTATTGGATTATTTGAATATGATTTGTTATTATTTTGTTATTATTTATTTATTATTTATGAATATTAATTTATTGGTTTTTAATTATTCTTTTATTGTTTTATTTGTGTTATTCTATTGTGTTTGTAGAGAGAGCGAGACATTTATTTTTGTTGATTTTTAGTAATTGTATTTCTTATTTTTTTGCATTGTATTCTAATTAAATTAAATGATTATTTAATCATATTTTGTATTTTTATATATATTGTTTAATTTTTATAATTTGTTTAATGTCTTTTTTTTTCTTCTTTTTTTACATTTTTTACCGCATTTTTCCAGTTAAAAACTCCTGCATTTAATCATTAATTGTTCTTAATGCAAATAACCAAATCTTTTAACATCCGTTAGGTCAAAGCTTCTTTAGGGAACCAAAAAAAAAGGTAAAGAAATTAGTGACGTTTCTAACCTGCGGTTGCTGAGAATAAGGAAGGTACTGAAACTGTGCTGGGTGCTGTCTGACAGCTGTACTGGGGTTGGGTTGTGAGGCCCATGGGTTGGATGCCTGTGGCTGAAGACCAGAGAGCAATCTGGGAGATCCAGGCTGAAACTGCTGCATATCTCCCACTGATTCCTTCAAATCAGCATTAGGGGAGAGCTACAAAAAAGTTAAACTGTTAGTTCTCCCAAAAAAGAGAATGATGCTATTAATTACTCACCGTCATGTTGTTCCAAACCCCTGAGATCTTCAAAATACAAATTCAAATTATTTAAGTGAAACCTGAGAGCTCCTTCATCCTCCATAGACATCAACAATCCCAACTCATTCAAGGCCAGACCCCAAATTCCTTCAGTGGTTCAACTGGAATATTATCAAGATACAATAATACCTTTGTTCTTACATAAAACAAAAATAATAATATTATTCAACAGCTTCTTCACCTCAGTGTCTATTCCGTGTGTATGTTGCGCATTTATTGTTGTTTCATCAGTGCACAGTAAACGTGCGCAATATACTGACACTGAGGAGAAGAAACTGTTAAAGTCATTATTTTTCGTTTAATATAAGAACAAAAGTATTTTCGTTGCTTGATAAAATTCTAATTGACTCACTGAAGACATACAGTCCATTTTGAGATTGATTTTAGATATTTCTCTGAAATTTTTGATTGATTTTAGATATTTCTCTGGATTTTGAATGAGAATGATTGAGAATGACCCTTATTATCAAATTTAATTGATTTTAATTGATTTTCACAGCATGAACAGATCCAAACAATGAGGAAACCTGGATTATTTTCGATAAATCACGATGTTGCGTTCACCCACAGCAGAAAAGTGTCTAATCAGAGGTCGCTCCTCGCCGATTTTGTCTTTCCAATGTTGATTAAAGTGAAACCACAGTTACCCTCTGAAAAAAATACAGTCCATTTTGAGGTTGTATTTAGATATTTCTCTGGATTTGGAATGAGAATGATAAATAGCTGTGAATACAACAGTTGGGTTGACTTGAGTGAGAGACCGTTATTATCAAATTTAAAAGGCATATATATACTATAGTCTTGGTTTAAAGACTCTATTTATACTCTAAAATACTTTGGGTCTAGAAGGTTTTTTGTGGGTGAAAATTTCCTATTACATTAACTTGCTGTATATGTCACAAAAGTATTCTCATTGCTTGGTAAAATTCTAAATAAATCCCTGATTTCATAGGGTCGGTATTGAGGTCGTTTTTAGGTATTTTTCTGTATTTTGAACGAGAATGATGAATTGCTCCTAGGATGAAGGAGCTCTCAGACTTAATCTAAAATGAATAGGAATGTAATATATAATTCTGAAGATGAACAAAGTTTTCAGGAGGTTGGAATGACATGAGGGGGAATAATTACAACTACTTGAGTGAACTAACCCGTTCATGATAATTAATTAAACAAATGTTTAGGTGGCACAATCATGACATACAAATGATGCATTTAATGCAAGCATGTAGGTGGTCCGATAGCAGTAAAACAAATACGAATCACCTAATCAAGGTCTTCACTAAAAGCATGCTGGAGTTGGTTGGAGCTAGAGTATGTTGGCCCTCCTGGACCAGTTTTAGTTTTTAGATTTCATGAAGAATCTTTAACATCCATGTTATCTTTTTCCATTCTGCACAAGCAGGGCTGGATTAAATAAACAAGGTAAGCACCCACCTGGGGCCCCAGGAAATTTGAGGGCCCCCAATAAATACTTAGAAGTATAAATCATTCATTCATTCATTCATTTTCTTTTCGGCTTAGTCCCTTTATTAATCCGGGGTCGCCACAGCGGAATGAACCGCCAACTTATCCGGCATTTGTTTTACGCAGCGGATGCCCTTCCAGCCACAACCCATCTCTGGGAAACACATCCATACATTCTCATTCACACACATACACTACGGACAATTTAGCTGTACCGCATGTCTTTGGACTGTGGGGGAAACTGGAGCACCCGGAGGAAACCCAGGCAACCACGGGGAGAACATGCAAACTCCACACAGAAATGCCAACTGGCCCAGCCGGGGATCGAACCAGCGACCTTCTTGCGAACGTGCTACCCACTAGGCCACCGTGGCGCCCAAAAGTACTGTCATGTTATTTATAAATAGTTCAATGTCTTTCTTAAAATAAAGATTGTTTTTAAATTCAGGAAGAATGTTTACCATCAATAAAAACTTTCCTATGCTCAAAAATCTCTTTAAATAGAAAATGGTTCATTAAATGTGGAGTTTTTTAACTTTTTGATGTCACAGACCCCAAAATGTGTCAATGAATATAACAGTTGAGTTGACTTGAGTGAGAAAATTTAAAAGGCATGTATATACTGCAGTATTTTTGTTTACAGACCCTATTAATACTCTAAAATACTAACATTATAAATTGGGTCTAGTCTTTTTTTGTGCGTGAAAATATGTATTTTCTATTGAATTACTCGATTTGTCATATTAAGCATATTATGCATTAAATAATGTTGTTTTGATAATCTCTTTTGTAATTTTTTATATTTGTTAAGGATTAATAACTTCATTTTATACAATACATAAATTAGTTCATTTGTTTGCTAGTATAATTATTTATTTATAATTATAATTTAACTATTGAATTATTTGAATATGATTTGTTATTTTATTTTATTTTATTTTTATTATTTATGATTATTAATTTATTGTTTTTTAATTATTCTTTTATTGTTTTATTTGTGTTATTCTACTGTGTTTGTAGAGAGAGCGAGATATTTATTTTTGTTTATTTTCAGTAATTGTATTTTTTATTTTTTTGCATTGTATTATAATTAAATTAAATTATTATTTAATCATATTTTGTATTTTTATATATATTGTTTAATTTTTATAATTTGTTTAATGTCTTTTTAAATAATTATTTATTTATTTTTACATTTTTTCCCGCAATTTTCCAGTTGAAAAACTCCTGCATTTAATCATTAAAGGTTTTTAATGCAAATAAACAAATCTTTTAGCATCCATTAGGTCAAAGCTTCTTTAGGGAACCAAAAAAAGGTAAAGAAATTAGTAACGTTTTTAACCTGCGGTTGCTGAGAATAAGGAAGGTACTGAAACTGTGCTGGGTGCTGTCTGACAGCTGTACTGGGGTTGGGTTGAGAGGCCCATGGGTTGGATGCCTGTGGCTGAAGACCAGAGAGCAATCTGGGAGATCCAGGCTGAAACTGCTGCATATTTCCCACTGATTCCTTCAAACCAGCATTAGGGGAGAGCTACAAAAAAGTTAAACTGTTAGTTCACCCAAAAAAGAGAATGATGTCATTAATTACTCACCGTCGTGTTGTTCCAAACCCCTGAGATCTTCAAAATACAAATTCAAATTATTTAAGTGAAACCTGAGAGCTCCTTCATCCTCCATAGACAGCAACAATCCCAACTCATTCAAAGTCCCGAAAAAATACCCAAAATTCCTTCTGTGGTTCAACTGGAATATTATCAAGATACAATAATATCTTTGTTCTTACATAAAACAAAAATAATGATTTTATTCAACAGCTTCTTCACCTCAGTGTCTATTGCATGTGTATGTTGTGCATTTATTTTTGTTTCATAGTACACGTGCGCAATATACTGACACTGAGGAGAAGAAACTGTTAATTAAAGTCATTACTTTTTGTTTTAAATAAGAACCAAAGTATTCTTGTTGTTTGATAAAATTCTCACTGAAGACATACAGTCTATTTTGAGGTTGTATTTAGATATTTCTCTGGATTTGGAATGAGAATGATAAATTGCTGTGAATATGACAGTTGGGTTGGCTTGAGTTAGAGACCCTTATTATCAAATTTTAAAAGGATGTATATATTGTAGTCTTTGTTTAAAGACTCTATTTATACTCTAAAATACTTTGGGTCTAGAAGGTTTTTTGTGTGTGTGTGAAAATTTCCTATTACATTAACTTACTGTATATGTCACAAAAGTATTCTCATTGCTTGGTAAAATTCTAAATAAATCCCTGATTTCATAGGGTCGGTACTGAGGTCGTTTTTAGGTATTTTTCTGGATTTTGAACAAGAATGATGAATTGCTCCTAGGATGAAGGAGCTCTCAGACTTAATCTAAAATGAATGGGAATGTAATATATCATTCTGAAGATGAACAAAGTTTTCAGGAGGTTGGAATGACATGAGGGGAAAATAATTACAACTCTTTGAGTGAAATAACCTGTTCATGATAATTAAACAAATGTTTAGGTGGCACAATCATGACATACAAATGATGCAAGGCAAGGCAAGGCAAGGCAAGTTTATTTATATAGCACATTTCATACACAGTGGCAATTCAAAGTGCTTTACATAAACAGGAATAAAATTTAAGTATAAGAAAATAAAAACAAATAATAAAAAACAGATAAAAAAACAGATTAAAATGAGTTAAGACAAGTTATAAAAGAATGAAAAGAAAAGAAAGACACAATAGTGCGATCTGTCGGACGTAGCACAGTGCTCATTCAGTAAAGGCACAGCTAAACAGATGTGTTTTCAGTCTTGATTTGAATGTACCTAATGTTGGAGCACATCTGATCATTTCTGGAAGCTGATTCCAGCAGCGAGGGGCGTAATAGCTGAAAGCAGATTCACCCTGCTTTGACTGAACTCTTGGAATTTCTAGTTTATGTGATCCTAAAGATCTGAGTGATCTGTTAGGTTTGTATTCAGTCAGCATATCTGTAATGTATTGAGCTCCTAGGCCATTTAGTGATTTATAGACAAGTAATAATACTTTAAACTCTATTCTGAATGTAACTGGGAGCCAGTGTAGAGACCTGAGGACAGGTGTGATGTGCTCTGATTTTCTGCTTCTGGTCAGAATCCTGGCCGCAGCGTTCTGGATGAGCTGCAACTGTCTGACTGTCTTTTTGGGAAGGCCAGTGAGGAGTCCATTACAGTAATCCACCCTGCTGCTGATAAAAGCATGAACAAGTTTCTCTAAGTCTTCACTGGAAACAAAGCATCTAATTCTTGCAATGTTTTTGAGATGATAGTATGCTGATTTAGTTACTGCTTTGACATGACTGTTAAAACTCAGATCTGACTCCAGAGTCACACCAAGATTCTTGACCTTATTTTTTGTTGTATGACCCTTAGAGCCGAGGTACGCATTCACCTTGAGAACCTCATCTCTAATCCCGAATGTAATGACTTCAGTTTTCTCTTTATTTAACTGAAGGAAGTTTTGGCACATCCAATTGTTGATTTCATCAATGCATTGGCAGAGGGTGTCAATGGGGCTGTAGTCATTAGGCAGTAAGGCTATGTAGATCTGAGTGTCATCAGCATAGCTGTGGTAGGAGATTTGGTTCTTTTTCATTATTTGGCTCAGAGGGAGCATATAAAGGTTGAACAGGAGAGGTGCCAGAATTGAGCCTTGTGGGACTCCACATGTCATGGGTGTCCACCTCGACCTATGGTCACCTATACTGACATAGTAACCTCTCCCTTCAAGGTACGATCCAAACCATTTGAGGACCGTCCCAGACAGCCCAACCCAGTTTTCCAGCCTATCCAGAAGTATGCTGTGATCAACAGTGTCGAATGCAGCACTGAGATCCAGCAATACCAGCACTGTTAGTTTGCCTGAATCTGTATTTAGGCGGATATCATTGATTATCTTTATAAGGGCGCTCTCTGTACTGTAATGTGCTCTGAAACCAGATTGAAAATGGTCTAAACACCCCTTCAAGCTTAAGAACCTGTTAACCTGGTTAAAAACTACTTTTTCAATGATTTTGCCAATGAAAGGGAGATTTGAGATTGGCCTGTAGTTGCTCAGTTGGGTGTTATCCAGGTTGCTTTTTTTCAAGAGGGGTTTAACTACTGCAGTTTTAAGTGAGTTTGGAAAAATCCCTGAGAGAAGTGAAGCATTCACCACTTTCAGAAGATCCATTTCTAGACAGTTAAACACAGTTTTAAAGAATGATGTGGGCAGCGTGTCAAGATCGCAGGTTGATGTTCTCATAATTTGCACAATCTCTTCTAAGATTTTACCATCAATTTCCATGAAATCAGACATAATGTCTGATTTCTTAAGTTGAGGTTGAGCTTGTCTGACGTGGACACAACTTGGCTGATTGGATGAGCTGATTGCCTTTCTGATATTATTGATCTTATCAGTAAAGAAATGAGCAAACTCATTACATTTGCTTTCAGAGAGTAGTTCACTAGGAATCCTACTGGGGGGGTTTGTGAGTCTCTCTACCGTTGCAAAGAGGGTGCGGGTGTGATCTATATTGCTGTTTATAAGGCTTGAAAAGAAAGTCTGCCTAGCAGTGTTTAGTTCCACATTAAAAGCATGGAGACTGTCTTTATAGATATTGTAATGGACTACTAGTTTCGTCTTCCTCCACATACGCTCAGCTTTTCTGCATTGTCTTTTCATCATCTTTACCGATGTTGACCTTGTCCAAGGCCCTTTCTGTCTGCCAGTTCTCTTCCTGACTTTAACAGGAGCAATGTCATCTATGACATTCTTAACTTTAGAGTTAAACAAATCAAGGAGAGAATCGACAGAGTCTGCAGATATGCTTGGTTTTAGTGATATGGCCTTCATAAACTGCTCACTAGTGTTCTCATTTATGCATCTCTTTCTGATAGGGACAGATCTGTCTTCAATGGCTGGAGTGATCAATACATCAAAGAAGATACAGAAATGATCAGATAGTGCCACATCCTTAACAACAGTCGATGAAATGTGTAAACCCTTAGTTATAAGTAGATCAAGAGTGTGTCCACGATTGTGTGTGGGTCCTTGAACATGCTGAGTCAGATCAAAAGTGTTAAAAACAGTCATAAGTTCTTTTGTAGCATTGACTTCTGGATTATCAACGTGAATATTAAAATCCCCAGCAATAGTAAAACAGTCAAATTCAGAGGTTACTATTGATAACAGCTCTGTAAAATCATCAATAAAAGCTGGAGAATATTTTGGAGGTCTGTAGATAATGATCAGTAAAATGCGTGGAGCACCCTTTAGTGCTATACTCAGATATTCAAAGGACAAATAATCACCAAATGACACTTGTTTACACTCATAAACATCTTTAAACAGGGCAGCGATGCCTCCACCTCTCCTATTAGCTCTGCAAACACTTAAATAATCAAAGTTTAAAGGAGCTGCTTCATTCAGGACTGCTGCACTGCAACTGTCATCGAGCCAAGTTTCATTTAAAAGCATAAAATCAAGGCAATTTGTGCTGATAAAATCATTGAGTAAAAGTGACTTATTGTTAAGTGATCGGATGTTTAAAAGTGCTAACTTAACAGTTTTAGCTGTTTTCCCTACAGTAGTCTCAGATCTACATTTAATCGACACCAGATTTGAATGATTTGCTACACGGCTTGAAGAAGCCTTTGGTTTTCTGTCTCGTAATAAAACACATATCTGCGTAGAGAAAGCTACAGGCACACAGGGTTTCTGCTTGTTCTGTAAACATCTGATAAAGATACTGTTATCTAAGCAGGCACCCAACATACATCACCGACAGCTGTTGTGTTCACCAGCTGAAGATGGGGCGCTGTTTGAGTGTGATCGGAGGGTTCTTCCGGAGGGTGGTTGTGGAGCACGCCGCTTTTTGGGTGATAACTGGGGGCTTGCGGCAAAGGAGTGTGAAAATTTAGTTCCAGCAAACACCAGTTCCTCCATCTTTTTAGAAAAGTCCAAGTGAGGCGAGGAAGGTGACAGTGAGAGCGTGTCTGGTGACAGGGGTGGCAGAGGTTGTGGGTCTGGAGATTCTGGAAATATATTTTCCTGGCTGCATGATGCATGATGCATGATGCATTTAATGCAAGCGTGTAGGTGGTCCGATAGCAGTAAAACAAATACGAATCAACTAATCAAGGTCTCCACTGAAAAGCATGCTGGAGTTGGTTGGAGCTAGAGTATGTTGGCCCTCCTGGACCAGTTTTAGTTTTTAGATTTTAGGTTAGGTTAGATTTTAGGTTTTAGGTTTTTAGAATCTTTAACATCCATGTTATCTTTTTCCATTCTGCACAAGCAGGGCTGGATTAAATAAACAAGGTAAGCACCCACCTGGGGCCCCAGGAAATTTGAGGGCCCCCAATAAATACTTAGAAGTATAAATCATTCATTCATTCATTCATTTTCTTTTCGGCTTAGTCCCTTTA
>CAIGQQ010023397.1:0-12903 GCA_903798035.1 Danio albolineatus
CGGCCATTTGACAGGGATTCCGCAGAGCCGACATCGATCTATGCGCCTGTCAAAATACAAACAATGCCCATTGTGGTTTTTTACTGTCACACCCAGCACCATTTGGGCTGGATGTCATGGTGCAAACATGGCTGAGGCTACGTCTGTATGCCTTTTTCCCCAATCGCTTTGCTCCTGGGAGTTCTGGAGAAGGTCCTTTTTAGGGGCCTCAACCTACTATTGGTGACCCCTTATTGGCTTACAGGAGTGTGGTTCTCAGACCTAGGGTCTTTTCTCAATGGGCTCCTATAGGAGATTCTCGTTCATAGAGTGTGTGGCCTCTGAGGGGACCGACCTCATAGATCTTGGTCTTTCAACTAAGAGTGTTTAAACCACACACCGCTCCAGAACCCCTTCCGCGAGGAGATTGTATACCACCAAGTGGAAATTTCTCACTTTGTGGTGTACCGACCACCACCTGGGTCCAGTTTCACTGCCTGTGGGGTTGGTGCTGGAAATTTATCCAGGAGCGTTTTGAATATGGCGCTTAAAATATATGTAGCAGCAATGTGCGCATATAGTACTGATGGTCTCGGCAGAGACCTTCTGGTGGTCAGATTCCTCTGTGGATCTAGGAGGTTGAGGCCTAATTGCACCAGTAGGGTTCCTACTGAGGCTTTGTTCATAGTGCTCGAGGGCCTGTTGGCAGCCCTCCTTTTTGAACCCATTGTGGATGTATCAGAAAGGTTTTCTGATGCTTAAAGGCATTTTCTCTCAATAGAGTTGGAGATTTACAGGTACTGTCTGTAGCTCCCTCATTTGGAATTCTCACCTGGCATGGTGAGAGCATTCTTGTACCCCAGAATAGGGTACTTACAGGTCTCCACTGTGGTGGTATGACTAACGGTGCTGTAGGCCTTTAATCCTCCACCCTTTATGACTCAGATCAAAAGCGCTTAAACCTGCTTTGCCCAGTGTGGGCATCAGATGCATACATCATACGTCTGCATGGCGTTCAATGTAATAATTGCTCATTGTGTATGGCACACCTAACATGTGGGCACCTGCGTCTAAGCAGACACTGAGCCGGTGGATAGTCCAAGACTATCTCACTGACTTATGAGGTCCTGAACCGTTCTCTATCAGAGGCAATTAGGTCCTATTCTACCAGGGGTATGGCGGCTTCAAAAGCCTTCTTTATTCTGGCCAGTGTAGGGCTGGCATTTACAATCCAGCAAGGTGGTCTACCCTGCACACCTTCAAGGGTTTTATCAGTGTAGATCTGGATCCTACTTTGAGAACCAGTATCTTTTCTTGAATTAGGAGAACTCATACCTGGCAAATCAAACTATGGCGTGTTTGGGATAGCGTTCCCATAGTGTCTCCTAATAGAGACGCAGCGTTGAGTTCCCTGCGAGGGAACGTCTTAGGTTACGTATGTAACCATGGTTCCCTAAAGGGAACGAGACGCTGCGTCGCTTTGCATTAGAGGCAATTGCCTGGTGCACTTCGTTCGAGAGGTTTTAAGCTGAAGTTGTTTGCTTCCGTGGTGCTTTTATACCTCCCGGTCTGACGTCACATGGTACGTCCCGCCAATTAAATTGGATTGATTTCACCTGTGCTTCAGGAGGTTATAAGAGAGGGATTGTATCCCATAGTGTCTCCTAATAGAGACGCAGCGTCTCGTTCCCTTTAGGGAACCATGGTTACATACGTAACCTAAGACGTTTTGAGGCCGACCGCAACCTGACGTAGGAGTGCGCCCCCCCCCCCCCCCGACTTGATTCACAGCTGCGTATTAACATGTCTCCGTAGTAACTTGTATAATCATATCAACAAGACAGGACGTGCGCAAAACAACCGGGAATAAAAGGTCTGTTCAGTTCGCGAAGGTCATCAATCATCATCAGATGTGATCAAGAGTGAGTTTCACAAGTTTAACACATGTTTAAAACAGTGCATGTTAATGAGTTACAGCCATTTACATCAGCTTTACTTCATCAGCACAGCCGCGTGTCAGCAAAAAAGATGCTTCAATCTCAGTTTGTTAAAAGTTTGTTTGACATTAAATCAGGTTTATTGTGTACATTAACATAACAGATATCCATACAGCAGTGGATATTAGCCCGTATCCTTTCACATTTGCTTGCAAAAGCGTGCGATGTGTGTGTGCGCGCGCGCGTGCGTGCGTGCGTGAACGAACTTTATAACTGCATTGTGCGTGACTCATCGTTGCAACTCCTTAACAAACACATTAAACAGTCATTGGTAAAGTTCTTACTGTTGTATTTCTCACAAACGTAGTGAGATCTGCTTCCTTTACATCTGTTCCTGTTATGTCTGTGTGTCTGACGCAGCCGAGGGCGGAGATTGAGGCACGCTGACGGGAACGGTGGGCGGGGAGGACTATTCTTAAAGGGCCAGTGCAAAAAACAGGAAAAATTTGATTAGAGCTATAATGGAACGACTTTATAGAACGACAGCAGCTATAATTAATAATCTGATGGGTATTTTGAGCTGAAACTTTACAGACAAATTCTGCTGTCACAAAAGACTTATATTAAATATAAAAAAAGGGGTAATGTATGTGCCCTTTAACACTGAATAAAGCACATGAGGTGTACCTGAGGTGATCATTGTCAGTTTTCTGTTGTTCAGCTATAAGCAGCTTCTAATAAGAAGCTTCTAATTAAACAGCCCTTAGGCTCAAACATCAGACTCGCTCCTGTTGGTCCTCAATCTGGCAACCTACACTTGATCCAGGAATGCAATACCTAGATCAAGGGTGACCAACCCTGCTCCTGGAGATCGACCGTCCTGCAGATTTCAGTTGCAACCCATATCAAACACACCTGCCTGTAATTATCTAGTGCTGTTCAGGTCCTAATTAATTGGTTCAGGTGTAATTAATTGGTTTGATCAGGGTTGGAGCTGAACTCAGCAGGAAGGTCGATCTTCAGGAGCAGGGTTGAGCACCCCTGACCTAGATCAACCACTGGGTGTCAAACTTAGGTATTGCACCTTTAACCAGTTTACCTGATTTCTAGACCTACTGTCCCAACTTTTTTTAAATGTGTTGCAAGAACCAAAATTTGAATATTTGATTATTTTGAAAAAATAAAATAAAATAACAATCACCAAGAAGGCAATAAATAATGTTTGTTGTATTGTCTGCAATCAAATACAAGTCAAAGTAAATTTAGAAATCACTACTTTTTTATTTGCGTTTTCCATGATGTCCAAAGGTTCTGTTCTGTTATTTTTGCCATGATGACAGTACATAATATTAGACTAGATATTGTTCAAGATAGTAGTATTCAGCTTAAAGTCACATTTAAAGGCTTAACTAGGGTAATTAGGGTAAAGTTAGGGTAATTAGGCAAATCATTGTATAACAGTGGTTTGTTCTGGAGACAATCCAAAACAAGTATTGCTTAAAATATTGCTTAAATAATAATATTGACCTTAAAATGGCTTAAAAATATTAAAAACTGCTTTTATTTGAACCAAAACAAAACAAATAAGACTTTCTCCAGAAGAAGAAATATTATCGGGATAGAGAAAGAGAGAGAGAGAAAATTCTGAACTGCAGCAAGCAAAATCTCTCTCCCTCTCTCTTTCCCTCTCTCTCCCTGGCTGATGGTGAATGAACGCTATAACAGCATCCTCAATCTCCAATGGCTGTTTCCGTAGCAACAGCAGAAGGCGTGTGGAGAGGCTGTGTATAAAAACACAGACACTTTCCAGACGACACTCACAAACTCTGCACACACACACGCACACTCTCTCTCCAGCATGCTGAGGCCGAAAGATCTCTGCCAGGGCTCCGGCACTAAAACTTTCCTAGACGCCATGCAGAGCGGCAAGGTCCACCTGGCTCGCTTCGTCCTGGACGCTTTAGATGGACGAATAATCAACGGGAAAACCGAAAACGGCCGAACGCTCCTAATGCACGCCGTTTGCCTTCAAGATAACGCGTCACGCTCCAAATTCACCCAACTTTTGCTGGAGAAAGGCGCCGATGTGAACATAAGAGACGATCACGGGCGAACAGCTCTGAGTTTTGCTTGTGAACAGGGATTTTTGGACTCAGTGAAGCTTCTGGTGCAGTTTAATGCAGATCCTGAGCTGACGGACACATGGGGGAACAGCGCACTCATGTACGCTGCATGCGGAGGTCACAGCCAGGTTTTGGAGTTTTTAGTTCGTGCTTTTAAGAAGCTCGGTCTGCGATTAGATCACACAAATAACGCCGGACACTCAGCAGCACAAGTTGCTGATTTCTTCGGTCACAACCAATGCGTTCAAACCCTCAACACTTGTGGAAAAAAGCTAATAAGTCCAACAAACAGCAGTGGAGATTCAGCGGAAGATCTCCGCTGGCCCAATCGACTCCCGAAACAAGTCCTGGAGAGATTCTCCAAACAAATCCAGAGCAAACATGAGGAGATCCTCCCGGCTTTGTTTCAGAGGCAGCTTTGTGTTGGCGACTCTAATAATCTGAGGATTCGTTTCAGACATGAACCAAACACAAAATCTGAAGCTGAGTGTGATTTATTATTCGCCTCAAAGCAGATTCAAAACTCAGCGCTGAGTGAGAGCGAATCCGATGCTAAACTTTGGAGGAAATCTCCATCTTTAAACCTGGAGCTCAGAAAGCAATCCTACCAAGGAGACGTCCGAGAAACCAACAGATCGGCTAGCCGGTTTAAAAGAGCGTCCCTGCAGGACGAGAAACCGCTCGGGTTTTACAACACGAGCGTGCTGAATCCAGTCGTCCCCAAATCCTCCAGACCAAGCAAACTTATGTGCAATCGGGAGGAGATGCAACCTGACAGGATCAAACCTCGCTCTTCGGGACTGTCCGGATTGGGGACGAGACTCCTGCGCAGATTCACCGCTCCCGAATTCATGAGGATCCACAGAGACTGTCCCAGCGGTGGTGCAGGGCACGCTAAAGGGAAAATGTCTCGCTCTGAGACCTTCCCGTTCTCTCAACACCAGAGAGTGAACAGCCAGCCCAGCGTGGACAGCATCAGCGCCGTCAGATGCGAATTCGAGAACAATTCAGTCATTTTCAGCTCCTAAAACGAGCTTGGGGTGAGTGCAGCGCCTCCTGTGGGCGTTTAGAGAAGAGCAGACGTTCATTTGAAAGATGTTTATGGCTAGCAGAGGCTACGTGATTTTCTGGAAACACTTCATATTAAGTTGACTTAACTACTAGAGTTAAAGTCTAAATTATTAATTTGTCTTGGGTTGGGTTAAGGACAATTTTGGGGGTAAGAGTAGGTTTAAGGTGTGAGAAATGGTTAATGGTGTAATTACAGAGATTAATTACAGATGTAATTACATGCAGATATTTAATCAATCATAAATGCAATGTAAAAAACATCTATTTACACAATAAGTACATTGTAACCAATGATTAAATTCAGTGTAAGTACATATTAGTTAAGACGACTTAATATAAAGTGGGATCCACTTTAGTTTAAGTAACAATTCACACCATTTATTACTGCCTTGCCTGTTATTAAGATATAAACTGTTTATTACTTATAAAGTATGATCTTGTTTCAATACATAAACCCTACTTTTACCTTAATAACTAATGAGCTCATTAGTAGCTTAATGAGCTAAAAGTCTTATTTAGAGGTTTGTTAATAGTGTGAATTGTACATTAAATTAAAGTGTGACTGATTTTCTTTAACCATTTTTATAATCTGCATTCAGAAATATTTGTACAAATTAATAAATTAATTTATTAATGTATTTATTTACTGCTGAAAACAATCAAAAATGTCAGTCAGAAAATAGTGAGAAAATAATTATATAATTATTTATTAATATTTAATATAATAGTATATTAAAACAATTATTTATTTATTAATTATTTATTAATATTTAATTTATTAGTATAATAAGCAAGCCTAAATAATAATAATTATTATTTAATTAATTTTAAATTTTCATTGTTTCACTGGCTAATGTTTTTTTCTTGCTTTAAACAATTTTTTTTTTGCTTTTTTTATTGATTTATTTATTTATTTTTATCTAAACTCAATTAATATTGATGCATTTTTGAAAAAACAGAAAATGCATGTCAAATTAAGAATATTTTGATATGTGCACCGTAAAAAACAGACAAAAAACACAAAGTAAAAGTTTTTTTATTATTATTTGCAGGGTGTATATACATTATAAATATCCTTGTGCTTGATGAATGTAAGAACTCCAGAGAGTTTAAACCGCTGCTGCTCTCAAGGTCTTTCACTGCCTCTGTAGATTCATTAACGTCCTTCAGCTAATAATGAACTGATTTAATTATGCACCGCTAAAGACTGTCTGTGCATGAAGTACTTGCTTTTATGATAATGCATACATGTACAGCTGAACACAGAATTATTCTACCCTCCTGGGAAATGTTAATTCTTTTTCAAATATTTCCCAAGTGATTTTTAGCAGGACATTTTTCACAGTATTTCCCATTATACTTTTATATCTCCTGGAGAAAGTCTTATTTAATTTTATTTGGCTGGAATGAATAAAAGGTCAATAATATAGCCTGTTTGAGAAAACTAATTAACTTAACTTGCCTAATTAACCTAGTTAAGCCGTTAAATTGCACTTTAAGCTGAATACTAGTTAGTGTCTTACAAAACATTAGTGTAATTGAGGGCAGCTAGTGAAGTGCTAGATGGTAGAGGCCATAGTCTTTAGCCTCCTTGTTAAAGCAACCGAATCCCATCAAAGAATCACCAGTTCAATCCTACCTTAGACCGGGTTGGGTCTTGGTGGGTTACATATGGGAGCTCGTCCGGGATGGGAGTGAGGTTTAGGGGGTGATTGTAATGGTGGCCAGCTAGTGAAGTGCTATGCAGGTAAACCTCACTCCTCTGACATCTAAAGGTGCTCTAGCTACAGACTTTAGCCTCCTTGTTAGAGCAACAGGCTCTCATACAAAGAATCGCTGGTTCGCTCCCAGCTCAGACCGGGTTGGATGCAGTAGGACTGGTGGGTTGCACGTGGGGGCTCGTCCGGGATGGGAGTGAGGTTTAGGGGGGTGAGTGTAATGGAGGCCAGCTAGCAAAGTGCTATGCAGGTAAATCTCACTCCTCTGTCCTTGAAAGGTGCTCTAGTGACAGATGCTAGGAGCCATGGTCTTAAGCCTCCACATTAGAGCAACTGACTGCCATATAAAGAATCACCGGTTTGATCCCAGCTCAGACCGGGTGTGGTGCAGTTGGATGGATGGGTTACACATGGGGGCTAGTCCGGGATGGAAGTGCAGTTTAGGGGGGTGAGTGTAACGGAGGCCAGCTAGCAAAGTGCTATGCAGGTAAATCTCACTCCTCTGACATCTAAAAGTGCTCTAGCTACAAATGTTTAGCCTCCTTGTTAGAGTAGACGCTCATACAAAGAATTGTAGGTTCGATCCCAGCACAGACCGGGTTGGATGCAGTAGGACTGGTGGGTTGCATTTAGGGGCTCGTCCGGGATGGGAGTGAGGTTTAGGGGAGTAAGTGTAACGAAGGCCAGCTAGCAAAGTGCTATGCAGGTAAATCTCACACCTCTGACATCGAAAGGTGTTTTAGCGACAGATGCTAGGGGCCATGGTCTTAAGCCTCCACATTAGAGCAACTGACTGCCATATAAAGGATCACCGGTTTGATCCCAGCTCAGACCGGGTTTGATGCAGTTGGATGGATGGGTTACACATGGGGGCTCGTCCGGGATGGGAGTGCAGTTTAGGGGGGTGAGTGTAACGGAGGCCAGCTAGTGAAGTACTCCGCAGGTAAACCTCACTCCTCTGACCTCTAAAGGTGCTCTATCAACAGATGCTAGGGGCTATGGTCTTTAGCCTCCTTGTTAGAGCAACAAATTCCCATACAAAAAAATTGCCGGTTCGATCCTAGCTCAGACCGGGTTGGGTGCAGTAGGACCGGTGGGTTGCATTGTGTACTGTCATCATGGCAAAGACAAAAATAAACTAGTTATTAGATATTAGCTTATAAAATTATGTTAGAAAAACTAATTTAACAGCATTTGTGACTTTTAGTTTTTCAATTAACATTTCACAGGAGCGCTAATTTTGTGTTCAGCTGACAACTGTATATTTTTATAAGCCTATATTTTTCTGTCTTAATCCAAAAGGAGGGACGTAAACCATCAAGCGTTTGTGATTCGTATGCAGTTTTGTATATCTATGCATATCTCTAATGTACATAGTTTATATTCTGTATTCTTTGATAGACAAAAACTCAAAGCATCTATCTGTGAAACTGTATTTTGATAGACAAATATATAAATAAAGCACTTGTGTATGCTTCGAGCATCTGTGTATGACAAATAAAGCATCATATCAGTGTTTTTTATGCATGATTTATTCTTTTAAAAAATGTAAATGTGTATTTGTCTTTTCATCACCAACTGACATACAAACAAGCACACAACACATGTGGTGGACTGATTATTGTATCCTCATCTACACAATCACACAGAGCTGTGCAAACTGACACGGGCCGACACACACACACACACACACAGAGATGAATGCAAAACAATACACAGGAAATCAGAAAATACTGTAAAATATCACATATTCACTGTTTACTCATAAACTCATCTGCTTATTCATACTGGAACACAATACTTTAGTGTTTTTGAACTATACAATAGTAAAGTGTATTATACAGTATATATTAGGGTTTCTAGAATGAGTGCTATCTAAACTGAAGTGATAAACAGTTACAAATACTGTAGTACGCTTCAGTTTTTACAACAGTAAACTGTGGTGTATTGTAGTATAATACATTCTGTAGTTATAGAAAAATATTGTGTCATTTGTAACTAGTTATAGTGTTACCATAGCAACCAGAATATTACCTCAACTATATTGTTGTTGTGTTACTATATAGTCACCATAACAGATTAATTCAAGTACTTTATGGTAGTATGGTTCAAAAACACTACAGTATTTACTTTAAATTACTATAGTATTGTTTTCATATGGGTCAGATTGAATATAACGCATCTGTAAAAAAATCTGAAAACCTTTTCTGACAATGTTCTTTAAATGGATTAACTTGCATATTCTTAATATAATTATATTCATTCTGTGATCTGGTCTTCAACCATGTTAGCACAAAAATATTGATAGATCACTCATGGACCTTTCTGTAATTAGTAGGGATGGGCGGATCGATCCTAATGTATCGATATTTTCGATACTGGAAATGTATCGAAAGGATCGATCCTTAAGTAAAAGTATCGATCTTTTTCTGGGGGGTTTTCTTACTGAGTGATCAGAGATTTTGAAATATCTAAATAATTAAAGGGCCGTATATCACATAAATATTTACTTAAATAGTTACACGAATGGGAACTATAATATTCTTCCGCTATATATCCGCTGATAGGTCCAGACACCACACACACCCAGCGCGGGTTGTAAAACTTAAGAGTGGAGCTGTCAACATCATGACTGAACGTAAACAAAGTATAATCTGAAGTTGTTGTAAAAGTATTATTATTATTATTATTATTATTATTATTATAAAGGTGATAATTTTTTCTAAATCACTATAAAAATATTTAATTTAAGTATTGGTAAGTATTGATTTAAGTATCAATATCGATGATACTTGTATTGAAATACTTGGTATCGGATCGGAAACAAAAATATTGGTATCGCCCATCCCTAGTAGGCTAATTAATTAAGTATGCTGTAATCTTTTAAATGTTACTTCTTGTTTGAGAAGTATCCTAAAAACATTTAAAAGTATTTCTTGAATTTTTACAGAATTACATTTTTTTTTCCATAATCAGGTAACGCTCACTTGGGTGTATGCAATATGTCAATAACTGCTGTGTGTGTTCCAATTCACCAACCTAAATAGTATTCAAAAAATAGAGTATGTCCCAAACCGTCGTAACCGTAGTGAGGTTGAAAAGAGTATACCAATGGTTGGGGGATTTTTGGTAGAAATACGAAGTGTAGAAGCGTCCGTATGACATAAATTCATTCATTCATTCATTTATTTTCTTGTCGGCTTAGTCCCTTTATTAATCTGGGGTTGCCACAGTGGAATGAACCGCCAACTTATCTAACATATGTTTTATGCAGCGAATGCACTTCCACCTGCAACCCATCACTGGGAAACATCCATACACACTCATTCACACACATACACTAGGGCCAAGCTTACCCATTTCACCTAGGCCTATACACAGGTCGGGCTTGTGGGGAGAACCAGAGCATGAACACGGGGAGAACATGCAGACTCCTCACAGTAATGCCAACTGACCCAGCCGAGGCTTGAACAAGCCACCTTCTTGCTTGTGCTACCCACTGCGCCACCGTGAGGCCCACGACGTGAATTCGATTAGCATAACAAACGCGCGGGTAAAAGTGTAAACAAACAACATGGCGGACGCGCGAGACGCGTCAAGTGGAGAAGCTTTGGTAAAGATGTTTGAATGGCTGCTAATTAATATCTAGCCAACTGGGAAATGTTGCGATCACGTTTTCCGTGTTATAATTCATCTGCAACAACAATGTGAACTTCTAAAGAAGTGTTTGGACATTATAACTTCTTAATGCAGAACACCGGAGGAGATTTTTCTGCATGAAAGACTCGCGAATGGACGATTAACCTGCTGCTTAAATCTTCAATGAGGTAAGAAATTATATAAATATTAAATAAATGTGGATTATGTGGGTAGATGATTGACAGGGGACGTAAATAAGCAACGGTCAGTTAATGAGGAAGTAATTTATCTCAAAGGTTGCATACTCGTTACACACTCAAAGGTATGTACCAATGGGTACGTATATCTTAACACACAAAAAAGTACTTTTTGAAGTACTGTTGATGAATTGGGACGCTTTTGTAAAACTAGGAGCTGCTTAAAGATTCTTGTGATACACTAATATGAACTTCATGATGATTTAGAACAATAGTGATTAATAATTAATTGTCATATTGCATAAATAACATTAAGTCCAGCATATTAAAATAGTTCATGCCCAGAAACAATGAACAGATGAATAATCTTTCTTGCAGTAACATTTACAGAACGTCATCGGGTCAGTAATGTTTGAAAAATATTACCACAACAGCATTATTCATAGTTATTTTAGGAATTATTATATTATGAATATTTAAAAATAGATTTAGTTGATTAAAAGGTTTAAATGTTACTTCTGTTTTAGAGTGTTGAGAGAGTGCAATGGTCACATTTTACAATAAGGTTATTTATTTTCTAGCGTAAACCAACATCGAACAATACATTTATTACAGTACTTACCAGTTTTTGTTAATGATAGTTTATAAAAATAAAGTCATTCATTGTTAATTCTTAACTTACAGTGCATTAAGTAATGATAACATTGATTTTAATCATTCATTCATTTTCTTTTCGTCTTAGTGTCTTTATTATTCTGGGGTCACCACAGCGTTAACTTACTTAGTATATGTTTTACGAATGCCCTTCCAGCTGCAACCCATCACTGGGAAACACCCATACAGTCTCATTCACACACATTCACTACGGACAATTTAGCCTATTCACATATAATTTACCCAATTCACCCATGCCACTTGCCTTAGGACTGTGGGGGAAACTGGGAGCACCCAGAGGAAACCCACGCCAACATGAGGAGAAGATGTAACTCAACACAGAAATGGCAATTGACCCAGCCGAGGCTCAAACCAGCGACCTTCTTGCTGTGAGGCGATCATGCTACTCACTACGCCTGATTTTAATAATGCATTAATAAATAATAAACTATGATTAATAAATACCATACAAGTATTGTTCTTTCTTAGTTCACATTAGTAAATATATTAACTAATGAAACCTTATTGTAAAGTGTGACCAAAGTAATGTTTCCATAATGTTATTGCATAAAAAATAAAACTAAATAAATTTTTAAAACAAGACAACATTAAAAATAATTAAAACATGTTTTAAAAAACATTCAGAGAATACTGGAAACAGCAAAATATTGTTCCTGACATCTGCATAATTCATTAAAAACTGGTGGTTTCGAACATACAGACAATATTCAGAAATAATATTTGTATATTATTATAATTTTTTATACTGCTGTGGTCTTTTGTAAAGCAAAGATCACCATAAATGTCCTTCAAAATGACCTCATGTAATGTAGCAGTGGAAAAGCAGAGCAAATGCAGATTGAGAAAAACATGATAGAAACGATCTTCATTTTGCATAATGTACAGTATATACAGTAGGTTTAGTGCATGTGTGAACGGCCCCAAACAAACCAACACCTACATCTCTCTTTCTCTCTCTCCTGCTGTCTTTTAATCTATAAGTATGAAAATTTAGGAAACTTCACAGTACAACAGGTTGGATGCCAAATATCACAATGAACGCTGCATCCGAAATGTAAACATACACACATGTAGAAATCTGATATATGCAAGTTACATGTATCATATTCAAGTTCATATTTGGATGGATTTATATAAATATTGCAAAAATGGCCATTTATTTATATAATTTGTCAACCATTGGAATTACAAATATGTACAAATATGTTAAAAATAAATAAATATATATATATATATATATATATATATATTTATATATATATATATATATATATATATATTAGGGCTGTCCAAAAATTAATTGTGATTAATCACATCCAAAATAAAAGTTTAACATAATATTTGTGTGTGTACTGTTTATATTTTATTATGAATATATAAATACACACATACATATACTTGATAAAATGTTGGTTTATATTTAGACATATGAAGAATATGTGTATGATACAAATTTTACATTTGAATATGATGTAACTACTTTGATGTAACTTTTTTATATATAGTTTTGGCTTCTATGAATGTGTTTATCACATATACATAATAAATATATATAACACACATG
>CAIGQQ010023399.1:4715-16250 GCA_903798035.1 Danio albolineatus
AAATGTCACACATCAATAACATTACATAGGAGTGTCCTATAGACATGGGGGTGGGCTCATTTGACTCAGACAACCAATCAGCACCTCAATATGATAATGAAGTTCACAAGCCACGCCCCCAAACTGATTCCATAGACTTCCATTATAACAGGCCTACAAGCATATCTTTGCATAGGAGTCTCATAGAGACATGAGGGTTGGTTTATTTGACTTAGGCAACCAACCACTATTAAGTTCACTCTGTAACCACGCCCATAGCAACAAAACAGTGTACCCTAGCAACCATTTGTCAACAGCTATATCTCAGCATCAGAACATCGTAGAGACATGGGGATTGGCTCGTTTGGCTCATGCTAGCAAACGTAACTTCCTATATGCTACACATGCTAGCAGTGACTAGCTACATGCTAATATTGACTAGCCAAGTGCTGTAACTTGCTAGAAATGGTTACTAAGTATAAATATTTGATCAAGCATGTGTGTGAGGCTTGCCTAGTAACAACCCAGGGTACCCTAGCAACTGCCTAGCAACCACCCAAATTACCCTAGCAACTGCCTAGCAACCACTTAGCAACGGCCTAGTAATGCCTTAGTAAGTGCCTAGCGACCACTCAGAACACCCTAGCAACCGCCTAGCAACGCCTAGCAACCACTCAAATGACCCTAGTAACCATGCTAGCAACTCGATTAGCATGTTTTTAGCATTATGGTAACACGATAAGCATCATTCTAGCTACATGCTAGTCATGTTAGCATCATGCTAGCAACTCGATTAGCATGTTATTAGCATCATGCTACCTACATGCTAGTCATGCTAACAACTTGATTAGCATGTTATTAGCATTATGCTAACACAATAAGCATCACGCTAGCTACATGCTAGTCATGCTAGCATCATGCTAACGACTCGATTAGCATGTTATTAGCATTATGCTAACATAATAAACATCATGCTAGCTACATGCTAGTCATGCTAGCATCATGCTAATGACTCGATTAGCATGTTATTAGCATTATGCTAACATGATTAGCATCATGTTATCTACATGCTAATCATGCTAGCATCATGCTAGCAACTCGATTACATGTTATTAGCGTTATGTTAACACGATTATCATCATTTTACCCCATCGATTTGCCACGCAAACCCCACTCACATTTTCTTTAGGAAATGTACAATTCTAGTTATTATTATTATCTTCTGCAGCGCTTCACGGAAATCGTGCACTGCATCTTTAAGGTGATTATGGCGGTGCGGTGGCGTTGCTGCTAGTGGCGTTCTAAAAAAGAATGTGTTCGAAGAACGGTCGATGATGTTGATTAACTAGTGTGTCCTGCAAGTGTCTGACCATCGCTGACATTAGCGGTATGTAAAGATCTTTCTAAAAGTATCATTTTAGGTTATTATATGTGGTTGTTTCGACGTGCTTTTGGTGAAGGACACTAAAGATTTTAATATTTCTCTCTGTCATCTCGTTTCAGATGAATATATTAGTTTTTACGTCATTTTTCGCTTAGACTGTAGATTGTACTGAAAGTTGGTTGAAATTGGAAATTGCTATATTGTCAATTTAAGGATATATACACACACATGTTTTATAGTTTATGTATTCTGTTATATTCTTTAGTAGCCTATTTATAATCGTATATTCATTTGTTATGTTGCCAGGTTGGTACTGAAAGATACTAATGTTGTTTGTATGTTTCATTCATTTGTATATCACTATCTAATAATAATTCTTGTAGCACATTTATCTATTCTAAGTTGATAGATTGTCATCTTGTAGAGTTTTTATTTATAGCTGTGAAATATTATTTGTTAGTGTTAGAACAGAACCAGACTGGAGACAATGGCCAAATAATAGATTAGAAGTCAACTCTTACAGATTAGTAAATGTTCTGTTCATAAATATACTTTTATTTTTATTTTTTAGGTAAATATAAAAGCTAAGTTAATGTATCAGAAAGTGAGTTTAAATATTCAAACAACTGATACACTCACCATACTATTTCAGATATACTAAAGCCCTTTAATAATCTAAAATTAATTTAGATTCATTTAATTAGAAAAAATAAAAACACACATAGTTGGATAGAGTAACGATTAACTGTAGCCTAGTTATAAGTTTTCATATAGAGATGTGCTTTTTGTTGTATTGATTATATATAAAGTTGCATTCTGAAAATAACAAAATTATAACCAAAAAATGCTTCTTTCTAAAGTTCCAAGCAACATTTAGCCAAACCTGACAAACAAAAACCCAGACAACATTAGATTTATTTGAACATTTATTTGAAAAAAAAAAAATAATAATAATAATAATAATAATGCTTTATTTGTTTTTGTGTTCTTCCTATTGCAGATATCTAATCCTTAAACAGTCAGGAGTGAAAAATGACAAGCATAAAATAATTTCATGTGATTATAAATATATTATCTGGACCTAAGATAAACATATAACAGATTTTTTAAATATTTGATTTATGATTTAATGATTTTATGAGTTGTATCTCCCAGGAAACATTGACAGTTTATGGTATAACAAAAGGACTAAGTCATTATTATTTATGTTTTGTTATTTGCAGCTACAACTTGTGATTCTGACTTGTCCCTGTTATTCTAAAACATGAAAAACATACATGTAATCACAGAATGTGTTGCATATGAGAAACAGAGATGGCAATTAGTACAAGTCTTAAACTTATACGGGATAAATAATCTGTCACTTCAGACCTTATTAGGAAACGGTTCAAATCAAGTTAAAATAATACTGCAATTAATTAATTACTTAAAAGAAACAAAATTGATTAATAGAATATAAGAACATTCATTCATTCATTTTCTTTTCGGCTTAGTCCCTTTATTAATCCGGGGTCGCCACAGCGGAATGAACCGCAAACTTATCCGGCATTTGTTTTATGCAGTGGATGCCCTTCCAGCCGCAACCCATCTCTGGGAAACACATTCATACATTCTCATTCACACACATACACTATGGACAATTTAGCTTACCCAATTCACCTGTACCGCATGTCTTTGGACTGTGGGGGAAACCGGAGCACCCGGAGGAAACCCACGCAACCACGGGGAGAACATGCAAACTCCACACAGAAATGCCAACTGGCCCAACCGGGTCCTGCCCCAACCGGGGATCGAACCAGCGACCTTCTTGCTGTGAGGCGAACGTGCTACTCACGCGCCACCGTGGCGCCCCAATATAAGAACAGTTAAGCAAAATAAAAGAATTGTAAATTTGTTCAGGTATTGAATTATTACTATTATTAAATTTTATTTATTTTTATTTATTTATTTTTCTCTCATCTCCCTCCTTTCTGTTAGTCTCTTCCTTCTGATAATCTCATTTCCTCCATTCTTATCTTTTGATTTTATGCTTTTTCTACATTGTGCGCTCCACACTCCTATCCAGAAGGTGGCGGGAATGCACCATGTAAGTTGGTCTGCCAACCGCCATTAATCCTACAAGAAGAAGTCTGAGGCGGAGAGTGCAGAGTTTTGCTGTTTAATTCCTTTAATTCCTCTTATGTTACGGGTGTTGTGCGTCTTTTCAGAGTAAGTGTTTTATATTTGACCTTTGTAGCGTTCGCAGATTTGCTGTAATTATCTTGCGGGTTGAACTGCTTTAACACATGTGCTCAATGCTAATATACTCTCTTGTTTTTAGCTCGATGCTACGCTGTAAACACTTCTGTAATGCGTTACTCGCGGGTTATCTACATGGTTTCTGCAGGGTCTTAAAGTCTTAAATCTAAAAATCCAAATTTTAGGCCTTAAAAAGTCTTAAATTTACTGAAATGTTGTGTTGTAGGTCTTAAATCTTTTCTTAAACAGGTCTTAAATTTACTTTTTTCATGTAATGCTACCAAATCTGGTCAAAACCAGATAAATGTAAGCATTTAGAGACATGCTGCACACACGAGACTTACACCCATTTATTGAACAGGGAAGAAAAATCTATCGTAACCATAATATTTTGATGGTAAAACATATTTTATAAGAATATATTTTTAAATGATATTAGAAAATGTTTTTATTCAGGAAATATTTTATAGCAATGTTTAGTAATGTGTATTCTGGAGGAATTTTTATCATTGATCAGACTGAAAGAGCTTATAAGACTTTATCAGTGTTGCTGTTATTTGTGTGTTAAAAAAATGATGTTTATGATGTTTCAGAAACAGTTATGATTGTCAGTTATATATTGAATATTTAATACAAGTGTTGCCAGTTATAACCAGTTAGGGGTGGGCGATATGGAAAAAATATCATATCATGATTTTTTCTGGGGAAATCCCAATTCACGATTTTTATCCCGATTCTTTTTTAAAGTTGATTTTTAAAGACTATTTTGCAAATTACAAAGGTGCAATACAACTAAACTAATGTCCCCATATAAAAATATACTTCATACAATCAAGTAAAGATTTAATGCAAGTGCTATTCTGCAAAGAAAGAACACTCAACAAGACTTGTATTACAATTACTGTACCATCAAAATGAACATTTAACAAATCTAACAAATCTTAGTTCAAATTAGATAGCTTACTAGACAGATCCTCAGCAACACCTTCAAAAATGTAAATGACTTTTTTTTTTTTTACAAAGTTAACAAAACTAGTAGTGTTTTGAATTTAATAAATGAATTTAATAATTTAATAATTGTCTCCTCCTCCAGTTCAGCTATAAACACTGGAATATTCCCATCAGGCTCCAGTGAAGAGTTTATTGAAGGACAGCGAGAACATGAGTGATCCAGAACCCTGCAAAATTAAAGATGAAGACTCTGAACAACAAATAGGTTGGTGTTTATTCCTGATCAGGGGCGGCATGGGGGTTGTTGGGCTTCTGGGGTTCAGCCCTGAATGTTTTTTTCCAAAGCCATGAATCTTTTGGGTTTAAGCTTTGTCTCACCTTTCTGAAATCGATTTTACACAAACACACACACACACACACACACACACACACACACACACATCGTGGTCCTGCATAGCCATGTCTCCTGTCAGTCACTCAACGCATTCGTCTCATCACTGCACCACAATTGTACTTCATGTTTGTTACCAGCTTTAATTTAGTATTAAAGTAAGCTTGTTGGTAATTCCGAGGAGAACGTTGGGTTGCTACTGTAACTACACATGCAAGAGAGTCAGGCAGTCTTGTCTTGCTTCATTTAAGATTTACCTCAGATTTTGACTGACAGTTCCGTATGATCTGACGAGATGCTACACGCACAGGCTGTTCTGATTAGCTGTGAGTTTTGATTGATTCATTCAGGTGTATTTATGTGAAAGTGAAGTCTGACAACAATAAATATTCTCATCAGGAATAAAACCTGTTTTTATACTCGTGCCGACTTTGCTGAGCTGTAGCAATAAGGTTAGGTTTGCTACTGTTATTTTATACTGGGTCGGCTACTTCATTTATTTTGTTATCACAATAATTTGCTATAAATTATGCCAGAATACCCGCGTGAACAGGGAAATGAGAGGGGAATGGTGAATATGGAGGTGTGGATGTGAAGTTTGAGGGCGTCGATGAATCCAGCCAGTGAGTCTGCACCTGACTCCATGCCAGCGAGATAAATCAGTAAGTTGATTTTTTTCAGGAGACACTGCACTGATCAATGATCAACTGTCGTCACAGAAAACACCAACAATCATAAATGCATGATTATATGCTGTCATGGCTTTGCAATCAAAAAAATTGTTACAATAGAGTCCAATGGAGAAAAACCAGCCATGAATATAACGAAAAAGGAGTAAATTTGGAGGGTTTTTTTTTTTTCCTCAAAAGCATTTTCCCAGAATTTGTCAAAATAAGATGTCCCCAAATATCAGTGCGTTTGCTGAAACACAGAGAAAGTTTTGGCCAAATTAAGCCTCAATCACCCCAGAATGGATGAAAAAAACCCAACAGCACACAAGGGGAAAGGTGCACATTCCAGCCTTTATGCAGATGCTGTAGAGGTATGTCTCATGTCTGTGAGGCAAATATTCAGCTGTTTGTTCAGCTGTTACCTCAGAACTTTTTTCTGATGCGTTACCAGTCAGGCACAGAATAACCAAGTATTTCATTGACCCCTCCGCACGGTGGGTAAGTAATAGGTCCAGCGTTCTCCAGCCTCCGGCGCCTAGACTGCAGCTCTGCACAAGACGTTTGGTCATAGGAGAAATGGTCGTGCCCAACTGAGCCTGGTTACTCTCGAGGTATTCTCGAGGTGAAGTTTTTTCCTCGCTGCTGTCGCCACTGGCTTGCATGGTTTAGGATCTGTAGAGCTGCGCATCGATAGATGGGACTCTCAGTAGTGATTATTAACACACTGAACTAAGCTAAACTGTACTTAAACACTGAAAACTGGACTGACACTGTTTCAATTTACTCTGATCTTCTATGTGAAGCTGCTGTGACACAATCTACAATGTAAAAGCGCTATACAAATAAAGGTGAATTGAATTAAACATGATGATCCAGCTCATCTAAAATAACATCAAAATGTTTCAGAGGAAGCTTCTTTCTTTTTTTTACTTTTACCTGTCAATATGACTACAGATTTGAACAAACACACTCACAAAACTTTTATGTTTAAGATTGTGTCAAATTTACACGTGTCAAAAAAAGTATTTATATTTATGCTGCAGTGCAAATGTCTAGTTACTTATATTGACATAGTTCAGGGTTTTCCTTGTTGAAAATTAGTTGGAGGTGGTATCCCATTCAATACATTTTTGCTACTTAAAAACAAATGCATTTTGCATTGATCATCACTGGGGGTCTGACAGAAGTTGCCTGCCTGATTTTTGCCAAAAGACAGAAGTCGTACATTTGATGAAGGTAACTATCGCATAATTCTGCACAAAAAACGCTGCATATTTACATTAGTGCAGTGCAATTATCTAAAGTTATTTATATTTACATCAGTGCAGAGCAAATGTTCACTCTAATTATTCTGTTATTTCTGTTTACATGTTTATATTAGGGCTGTCAATTGATTAAAAAAATTAACTAATTAATCACACTTTTGTTTGTGATTAATCATGATCAAATCAAATCACTTTTATTGTCCCATCATCAGCAGCACGTGTCCTATGATGAGTGAAAAGCTTAGGTGCTGGTTCCAGACAGTGCAAAATACAGCGACAGTGCACAAATACAGACAGTGCAAAATACACACAGTGTAAAAATACAACATGCAACAAAATACTCCCAAAGGGAAACAAAACAATGTACAATTGCAATGTTGACAGCAGTACGTATAAGACGATGAATAGGTAGTTGTAGGCAGTATTGTTTTAAGTAGGGATTGATTAAAGTGCAGTGCATGCTACATGTTGATGGTGTGCAGTGAGTGGTATGAAAAGAGTTTGTGTGAGGTGTGTTAAGTGTTCATCAGCCTGATAGTCTGTGGATTAATCACGAAAAGCCGTATTCATTACAGAAATAAAAACACAGGCATGTAAGTGCCATTTGAATTTTAAAACAATCAATGCCAATAACAAACAAAAATTATTGTAGTGAACTACAAAAAAATCCAAAATACAGGCATTGCAAATATGGAAATTGGAAGAAAAAAAAATAAAGTATTGAATACAAACAATTGTATTTATTGTAAAGTTGTTTTGCGAGTTGAGAACATTAATTATAAAGTAGAAACAATTTTGCTTAGTCCTCCTTAACGTCTAGCCAGTTAGACAGGCCAGTCTGTTGACATTATCGGGTGACAACACACACACACACACACACACACACACACAGACAGAGAGAGAGAGCGTGCGGAGTATAGCGCACTCCTTCAGATAATCACCACGCATGACTACGGTTCTTAAAGTATGACTGTATTTCTCAAGCAAGGATTCTGATACAGCAACGCGAAGCAGACGCTTTAAAAGAGTTGCGTGTAGGGGGGAAACACGTCAAACTTAATGAAACGTCTGAGGGCGCATGGAATCAACTTTTGGAATAAAGGGCTGTCTTTGAAAGCTTGCGACATCATCTGGCACTTTCACTGAGTACATTTACATGGATCCATATTATCCATATTATCCTTTATCCATATTCCTTTGCTCATTAAACACACGCAGGGCCGGAGCAAGCTGAACTGGTGCTCTAGGCGAACGGTGATCACGCCGCCCTCAACCTGAAAGTGAAAAAGAAAGTGACCGGTTCGCGGATGAACGTGAGGACAGGCTGAGAGGGTGTAGGTGTCAGGGATTAAAGTGAGGACTGGAGGGTTTGCTCACTATTCTGACGGCCGCCTAGGTCGCCTCTATGGACGCGCCGGCCCTGAACACACGTCGGCCACAACAGGAAAAAAACAAACAAACTGCCACTTCGTTAAATGCATTAATTTTTTTTAAACGGTTTAAATATTTCAAATTAATCGGCATTAGGGCTGTAACGATACGCGATATGAAACCGAAATCGCGACACTAAGATCCACGATCCTGTGTCGCGATTTGATAAGGAAGAATCGCGACACACCCGTGACTAACTTTTCAATCATGTAACGCCTTCCTGCGAAAGTTGAGCAAGTTGAAGAAGAACGTGAGGAGATCCCTCTTCATATAAGTCAGCAGTATAGCAAGATTTCAGCTACCCTGTGGAGATAAAGGATGGCAATTGCTCGACAAGACCCACACAATATGCCGTAAGTGCTAGTGACAGCATATAATACAGCATATTTTTTTCCCGCATATAAGATGCTTTGCTCACACTGTTAATCTGGCTGCACAGAGAGGGATGGGCGTTCACCAGATGTCCCGACTTTAATATGGGGTTCTCTGAAACTATGAATATTTAACTTTAATTTCATTTAAGCTATTTTATTTACCAAACCAACACAATCTCACGGCAACTTTGGCGCTGAAGCATTTAGCGCGCTTGTTTTGAAGCGCATCACCGCGAAGGTTATTCATTATTCTTTTTTATCTAGGCTAGTAGTTAACTGACCAGCCAAAACTACCTCACAATTAATATACAAATTATACCTAACGAAATTCGTTTCAAAAAGATATTTTGTCCAAGAAAAATGTATGAATTATATTTTTGTTTGTGCCTGTCCAACTGTGCGGTGAAAATTTGTTCCGCTCCGGGGAAAATAAGAATTTAAAATGTTCACAGCAGAAAGGGCACGGTCCGTGCGGGCTTTCTCCATCTTCTCAATTGTGTTGGGCACAGCTAGGTTCAGTTTGGAGGCATTTTGACGCCAGTGTCCATTCCGTGTCAATGAAATGGAAAGTTAGCGACATGTAAAGTGTCATTTCTGTACTCGACCACATCTGTTGTAAGTGAAAAATACTTGACTGTGGTGGAATTGGGCTGTTGCAGCTCACCACGGATACGTTTGTAGGCTCGTAGAATAGCTGTTTTGGAGAAATATGTACGTCCGGACAATTCATTATAGCTGTCGGGTGTGGTTACGAGGTCTCCGAAAGAAAAAAAAAAGTATTGAAAGACACTATTTTTTTCGCAGAGATTCTTGGTTACTGCATCAGTGCATTTGTTCCACCACATTGTCCCTCCTATTTTGTGCATCGCTTAAATGCATCACTAATTGATGGCTGCACCTGTTCGTCTGACTTCTGCGCTCGATTTTTTCATACTGCATTGGCCATTTTGGCAGCCTCATTCTTGTGCGCTTTGTATAAATGAGTTGTGTTTCCTCCACATGCTGCCACATTTGTCAGGTAAAGTTTACATCTCTTAAATGTAAGAGAACTTGATTGAAAAAGAATTTTTAACATGCTCGAATCATCTCCACAATGGAGTTTAGTTGTTTTTCAACAGTATTTTGTTACAAAAAAAACAGAAGTGTTATAGCTTTGTCTATTTATTTATTTTAGCTATATTTGGCTATTTATATAGTTAATAATTTGCATGGTTAATCTTGTTCTTTGGTGTTCAGTTTATAAAGATTTGTCAAATGTTATTTGATAAAAAATATTGTAAAAAAAAAAAAATCCCACCTCTCACGAAAAAAATCGTGATACGAATCGAATCGTGGGTCAAAAATCGTGATACGAACCGAATCGTGGGTTTGGTGTATCGTTACAGCCCTAATCGGCATGCGTTAACACGCTAATTTTGACAGCCCTAGTTTATATTAATGCATTGAAAATGAAGTTTTATTATATTGACTTATATTCAAACTTTATATTCCTGCAGTGCAGACAACAACATAGAAATTATGTACAGTTTGTGTTTAGATAATTTTTTTATATTAATAAATTTAGCTTCATCATCTACTCTATTCTTTAGCTCAAGCTTTTACTAATGGGCAGAAGGCAAGCTATTGTGTAAATCTGGTTGATGCTCGCTGTAATAGAAAGAGATGATGACTGTCCAGCTTGTTGCTTCACCCTGCGGATGAGATGCTCCGTGTGGACCCTCAGCCTTGTGATGGACGGCGTCTCCCTCACAGTTGCTCTTACTCTGGAAACATTACTATGCATGTTGTAGGATGTAGATGTAAAAATCAGAAAAAAATGAATTAGCATATAAATACTTGTTACTATAAATACTATAATACTACAAATACTATAAATCCTTTGCATATAAATGCTTGTTACTTCTTTCATCTTGGTTAAATTCCAGTACATCATTTTTTAACTGTACCTTTAGAACATTATAACATCACCAAAAGCAGCATTGAAGCAGTCTCCTTTCAGTCACTTCACCTCTTCACGGAGATTGTCAGCCCGATCTGGTGTGTTAATCAACTAGTGTGGGTTCTGGAACTGAACAATAATGATGTTCCAGATGCTGGACATCCACTGGCACTAGATCCTCATCAATTTAGGAGTAAATCTCCCGTCTTTGCCAATCTCTGATGCGTTTAGATTTCGCTGTAGAATGCGTTATGCGGACGTAAAGAGCCTGACTGATATTCTACCGGAAACACGTCAGCAGAGTTCATGCATAGAGTCCATTTACTATAACTTCTATGTTTAGTGTCTTTAACACAATTTACATTGTAAAAGCACTAGATAAATAAAGATGAATTGAATCTGCTTAAATGTGTACACGTTAATGAACCAAACAAAATATGATCTGATTTATTTTACATTTAATGTGCATCAAAATTACAGTGTGTGTAACCAATGTTTCCAGTGTCTTTTCACTTTCAGCTTTTGATGAGGTTTTAAGACTTAATGAAAACTTATGTTTTATTTATTTATTTCAGACCTAATTGAAGAGAATGAGGGGAGTAAAGAGGAGGAACATCATGTCAAAATTGAGGAAAATACTCATTTACAGACTGATGGTATTTTGAAAAGAAGAGACAAGACTCTTTTCACCTGCACTCAGTGTGGAAAGAGTTTGGGAAGCCAAGTCAGTCTTAAAATTCATAAGAGGATCCACACTGGAGAGAAACCATTCACATGCACTCAGTGTGGGAAGAGTTTCAACCAATCATCACACCTTTATCTACACGTGAGGATCCACACTGGAGAGAAACCATTCTCATGCACTCAGTGTGGGAAGAGTTTCAGCCAATCATCACACCTTAATCTACACAT
>CAIGQQ010023399.1:34710-60116 GCA_903798035.1 Danio albolineatus
TGATCTTCGTGAGTGGGGATCGTGAGAGCCTGACCAATCCGTAACAGGTCTAGCATACTCATAGCTGGTTTAGAACTATTTATAATTTTATCTAGCTCTTCCTGTTCTATGTTCTCGAAGCACTGTAGGCTAATTCGGTTCAGTGGAATGTTTACTGGATCTGAAGTATAAGGCGGTACAGAGAGTTTAACATCTATTTTTTGTCTAAAGCCTTCTATTTTCTCACTGAAAAAATTCATAAAGTCTTCGCTACTCATTTGCAGTGTGATATTTTGTTCCAACGATCCTGGGGGTCTATATATGGTGATTTAAAGCGAGAGATAACATTTTATTCATAGTATCCGAAAGCATAACATTAAGTGCCAATACTTCAAAGGAGGTAAACATAAGTCTGTTTCTCTGATTAACATTAAGAATATCACTAAAGATTGATGCAACTCCACCACCACGACCAGTTTGACGAGCCTCATGCTTATAAGAGAATCCTGGAGGAGTTGCTTCATTTAAACTAATATAGTCATTTTGTTTCAGCCAGGTTTCAGTGAGACAGAGTGCATGAAGATTGTTATCTGTTATAATGTCATTTATGATAAGTGCTTTAGGTGCTAGTGACCTGATGTTCAGGAGACCTAGCTTTACGATATTTGTATTTTCATTTTTTAGTAGTTTTTCTGGTTTGATTCTTAATAGATGTTTTCTAGAGCACACAGTATGTTTATTTCTTGCTCTAATAATACGAGGAACAGACACAGTTTCTATGCGGTTAGCTGCACATGCATTACTGTGAATTAAGTGGGATGGATAAGGGTCTATATGGCTAAAATGTGATTTTTTTAATGTTTAATTACTTGTCAGCTTAAAGGGTTACACAAATAACACACAACACTACTACGATTACAGAAAAGTTCACTCAGTTATAATTCACTTAGCTTTTAATATGTGTTGGTGCGATTATAACCCGCTATTTAAAAACAACAACAACAACTGAATGTTTTGAATGAGAAGCTGTGATGTAGCCGTGGCGGGAATGAATTTTGGTGTGGCGCCCCGGCATGGATGAATAAAAGCAGCGGAAACCATGGGGTGTGTAGCCAATGCTTCCGGTGTCCATTAACTTTTCAGCTTTTGATGAGAGTTTTTAAGACTTAATGAAAACTAATGTTTCATTTTTTTTGGTGTTTTTATTTCAGACCTAATTGAAGAGAATGAGGGGAGTAAAGAGGAGGAACATCATGTCAAAATTGAGGAAAAAACTCATTTACAGACTGATGACATTTTAAAAAGGAGAGACAAGAATCGCTTCACCTGCACTCAGTGTGGAAAGAGTTTTGGAAGTAAAAGCAATCTTAAGATTCACATGAGGATCCACACTGGAGAGAAACCATTCACATGCACTCAGTGTGGGAAGAGTTTCACCCAATTATCAAACCTTAATTATCACATGAAAATCCACACTGGAGAGAAACCATTCACGTGCACTCAGTGTGGGAAGAGTTTCAGCATATCATCACACCTTAATGAACACATGATGATCCACACTGGAGAGAAACCATTCACATGCACTCAGTGTGGGAAGAGTTTCAGCCGCTCATCAACCCTTAATCTACACATGAGGATCCACACTGGAGAAAAAAACCATTCACGTGCACTCAGTGTGGGAAGAGTTTCAGCATATCATCACACCTTAATGAACACATGATGATCCACACTGGAGAGAAACCATTCACATGCACTCAGTTTGGGAAGAGTTTCAGCCGCTCATCAACCCTTAATCTACACATGAGGATCCACACTGGAGAGAAACCATTCACATGCACTCAGTGTGGGAAGAGTTTCAACCAATCATCATACCTTAATCGACACATGAGGATCCACACTGGAGAGAAACCATTCACGTGCACTCAGTGTGGGAAGAGTTTCAGCCAATCAGCAAATCTTAATGAACACATGAAAATCCACACTGGTGTAAAAGAGTATATGTGCCTGAGTGTGAGAAGACTTTTATAACAGCTCCAAAAGTGCTCACACTGTGAAAAGAGGTTTAATCAGTTTACACATCTGAAAACACAAAAGAGGATTCACACTGGAGAGAAACTGTACAGATCTGATCAGTGTCTACAGAGTTTCGCTCGTTCGGCGCAGCTTAAGAAACACATGGACAAAAAAGTTGCACACATGACATCAATGCAGCAAAACATTTTCTCATGTGCAAAGGATGTTTCATGTCTGAATAATGTTTGAAAAGGCTGAGTGACGGTATACTGTTTTTCCAGCACTCCTACACTGCAGTAGGTGGGGTTGTAAATGTGTTGCGCTCCTCACGTTTACCGTACACAAAATGATGGCGGCTGAAAGAAGAACAGTTTCATAAACATCTGGCAAACAGCACCTCTGCGGCTTAAAATCTCTCTGCAAGTGATTGTACAGGTGCGGATACATCTGTACTCCACTCTCCAGTGTATTCATGTAGCTAGTGTTGTTTTGGATGATGTTCTCTGTCTGACTCCCTGAATGAGAAACAAATCACTGGAAAGACACCGCACTTCAAAGAAGGTGGAGCTCCAGCAGGTTAGTTTGCAGTATACCAGGGCCTCAAGTTTAGAAAGCCCATTCAATTGTCCTGTGTTGCAGCTTTTATTAGTAAAGTTTCTTTACTTTTAGGTTCAAGATTCTTTCTAGTTTACTACATTTACTTTTTTGAGTAAAATACAAACTTAATGAATATTTTATGATTTAGGCAGAGCGACAGGTATTAAGTTTTACAATATTAATACACTGTGATGATCCCAAGACTCCAGATTGGAGTATGTGGTAAATCCTGATTGGATGCCTGCATTGCTCATCAATGGGTATAAAAAAGTTGTTGTGCTAGCTACCCCAGGATGCTGTGGCTACTCAGGAGTCCTCATGTCAAGACCTGCCATCTCATTGACTCTTTAACCTTATGGTTTTGCATTACTTATATCATGTAGTAAAGTGTTGTTGTGATTTATAAGTTCTTTATCTTCATTATTATCCCCAGACATTTGTTGGTTGCTTTGATTGATTGTTCTATGACTTACATTTTATAATAAATAATTAGCATTCAGGCTATTTTGTTGGTTTATCTCTCTTTTATGTTGCGACTCAAACAAGCAGGTCATAACACTTTGTAAAATGTGTCCGGTTGTATCCGAGATCTTGTCCTTTCAGTCATGACCATAGGTCATGGGGTAAGGACTCTTCTCCAAACTGGAGATGGCCACCTTCTTCCAGTCAAGCACCATGGTTTCTGACTTACAGGTGCTGTTTCTTTCCCTGCCATGTCACACTCAGCAGCAAACCGTCCCACTGCATGCTGAAGGTCCATTTCCTATGAAGCCAAAAGGACAACGTTATCTAAAATTCTGTCAATAAAAATTATTATATTTCTGACATCACTCCAAAAAAATAACACATTTACAAAATAAAATGAATAATTAGATGGATGGATAGCAGGGGCACAATTCCTGGGGGGGACATGCCCCCCTTACTTTTTTTTAGATATAAATACCACTTTACTTCATGCTATGATTTCTGCTCAAAAGTCGGAAAAAAATTTTTTTTCAACTCACGATGTGCACGCAAAATGAAGTTCGCCGTCACAACACTTGTAAATGTATATTGGTCTAACTAAACTTTCTTTAAACACTGAATGAAAACCAATTGACCCTTCGCCAAGCCACACCAAAAACCGCCACCCACCAATTGTGGCTTAGAAACCGTAGCTACGTGCAGGAGCTTTGTCAAGCTTTCGAGTGAGGGAAACAGGCCAAAGCGTTGTGCATATGGATTGTGCAAATCTGATACCCCGGTATCCTCAAAGTTTGGACGGGATGGTGGAATTATTTCCCTTTTCAAAACCTAAAACTCAAAGGGAGACATGCCAGCGTGGATCAAGCTCTGTGAGGGATGCTAAAGGAGCCGAGTTAAGTTGGTTTTGTTTCGTGTTCCTGACACAGTCATATACGGCAATAACTCACACACGCCTTACCCTATGTTGGAACTCACCTGCACATCGCAGAACTGTTAAAACCTGTCCGAATCAGGTCGTTCGAATCAGGCCTGGAAATTGGTGCCACATTGTCTGTCATTTAGACCCAAGCCCAAGGCTATGTCATACCAGAACAGAGGATCCCTATTTCAAATCTTACTAGTGCCAGATGTTCAAAAGACCCTTCGGCTAACTTCGTTAATCATTAAATCTAGACAAAGAGGTTTTACAGATATTTTGAGCGGGGTTTGCACCACGAGACTTTTTGAATGACTCACTGGTCATCTGCTTGCCTTAGGGCATCCTGCCAGAGATCAACGATCTCTGGACATTAATGCATACATGAAATTGAAGACAATCTCTTGAAATATGCAAAACGAAGGTAGATGCATCTTTTGAATGATATGCTATAGGTTTTCCTCAAATGTTGTGTGAATTCCAGCCAGCCAGGTTAATCAATGTGTTGTTTTAACCCTTATAACAGATAAAAGTTCTGTGTGTCTGAAATGTTTAGTGTTTGGTATTAAACTAAGGCTAGTGACATTTGCAATACAGTTATGTAAATGAAAAGTTTCTAGTACGAAGTAATATTCATTTTGTAACCTTTGATATAAGAGTTACAAACTTACAAGGGATTTTACCACGTGAAGCCAACATGCATTCTCTGTTAATGATTGACCTTCACCACATGATATGGGGCGTGTACTCGGCCTTCATGGTCACTGCTCATTGGAAGATGGAGCCACAGGGATGGACCAAACCAGGTCGCTTAAAACCGCCCTGCAACCGTAAAATCTTTGCCTTTTGTATCAGCTACGCTGTGCACTCTGCCCCCTCTCGTCAGCACGGACACCGCGCCGCCACGCGATTGGGTCACCACGAACTTTCCATGCAACCTCGTTAAGTTTCAGGACCCCTGAAACTGCACGAACTTCCGCAAATCGGCTCTCAGAGAGCCCGTCACCTTGACAACCCAAAGACAACAGCCACTCACGAGGGAGTGAACTGAAAGACGTCACCGAAGCGAGTCACCACCCAATCAGGACCAACGTGCTTTCCAAGCTCAAGTCAGCGAGGGAGATTCAAGATTTTCTTCAGCAAAATCGCAAGTAACAGGAACTAACGTTGTCTCTAACTGATCTGGTGCTGATTGATGTTAAGCAGTTAAAGATAAGCTCAATCTCTGCTTTTGTGGTTTCTCAGGTGTGATTCTAAGATCTAGTCAGACGTACTAGAATTGATTTGGGTCTGTTGTCAACTCATTTTGCATCCTCTGAACTGCCTCTGTGTGAATGTGTGAATGTGTGTGTGTGTTTGTTTGTTGTTTGCTTATTACGTAGTTAGTTTCATGTATCGTAGTGTAGCTCAATAAATCTTTGTTCTCATTTTGTCAGAACTGTGTTCGTGTTTATGTGCTTATCAGTCATTGCCTCGAGCTGTAGATTTTGTTAACTTGCTAAAAGTAACCCAATACTGTGTTATGTTATTATCGTTGGCCACGTAAATAATATAAACAAGACTGGTAAACACGATGTTTTTCTATTTGCTAGACAAATGGTAGATAAAGTGTGAATCTTTTAATCTGATTCAATCTGACTCTATTGAGTCAAATCAATGATTCGAATCCTCAGGATCCGATTCATTGAAAGGAGCTAATAAATCCCTTATCGGTCTATTTAATGTAGCTTTGACCCCTACATATATTAAGTACACTCCCAAAGCAAATGACTTTATATTTCTTCAGACTGAACACAAAAAGAGCATTTGGGGAAATAATATGATTAGATTGAGCACGTTTGTGATTTAGTGGAGCAGTTATGAGTAGAGACTTCACCAACTTTATTATATGAGAGGAATTTATGTAAAACTCGAACCATTCTGTCACTTAAATATATTTATACTTGACCTGAATAATCACTGATACAGTTTGATGATATTTTAAGTCAAACGTTTTATAATGTATTAAGCAACAGGCTTCTGTGTAAAATTTTGTAAAAATGGACATATTAAAAGTAATCCTGTCGGAGGCTGCCTTTCCCCTCCTCCACATTCTCCCAATGATTCCAAAATACCAGTTACAAAGAAAAAACTAAATACTATTGCTAATACGAACTATTATCTTGTAAATATCATGCATAAATAAAATATCTTTTAAACCTAACTAAAGTCATATCTCTCGTCCATTTATTACATTGTTTTTTTTTTCTCTTCCCCTCAGGATGGCAACCCAGAGTCCCTATTCGCGTCCAGCCCCAATGCTGCTGAAATGTGTTGCCAACAAAACAACCACAAAAGCGCTGTCCTTTAAGAGGTTGGGAGAGGAAATTGTCATTGAATCGTCTGTATGCAAAACCTCCAGTGCGTTTAGTAATGGTGAAACCATCTATGTTTGCACCATGACCACTGAAACCCTTCAATTTGAGGAGGGGGTCACATACTTTCTAAAAAATATTACAGTTTCACACAAATATGGCCACCAAAACATTTTTTTTGGAAGAACATCAGTGAAATTCAGGGCAGCACCGCTAACCTTGACTCCCGAAATGGAAAATGCAGCGAAAGAGGCCCTATGCCCCCCCTCAAATGTCATCACAAAGAGTGCTGACATCTTTTCCAGAGGGGATTTCTTAACAATTAAAGGCAAGGTGGAAAATGTGAGTTACTTCAAAGTCATTTGAATATTAAAAAAAAAAAAAAGGCTGCATTTCTTGGTTCCTTAATGTGGCAAACCCTCAAAAAGTTTAAATGCATGTATGATTGTTCTTCCTAAGACTTCCTCCTGAAAAACACAAAAAGATAACAATAAATATTCAGTTGGATAAATTCAGTACATATTATTGTATAATCTCAAGAGCCACATTTCCACTGTCGAGCCAGTGCAAGCCAGAGCTTTCATCTAGCCGGGTTGGGCCAATACCCTGGGAGCTTCAGCAGTGAGGCTGAAATCATGTTGCGTTTCTACTTTTAAGCCAGTAGCTCGCAGCGCAGCACGCAAACCCCAACCCCTAGAATGCCAGCCAAATCAGAATCAGGCAGATAAAGCACACCATCGCATCATCAGGAAACTTTTAAAATATAGACAACCTAAGGAAACAACTTATATGTTACTGTACAGCATTAAATGTTATGTCTATACATATAGGCCTATGTATTTTCAATTTTTATTCATTATATCAATTTACTGACTGACAGCTGGCATCGTGTATTGAGTGGTCTCTAACTAACAGAGGGTCCATGACCCAGTGCACCACCCATAATATAAAACCGCAGAATTTCTACAGTAGTAACTCAGTATAAAACATTTATAACATCCTCGTTTTGATAGACACAGTCAAATATTCAGCCTGAATGCATCGAAGAGACCTAAAACATTTTACGTCTTTTTTCTAGGCTATATGACATTTAATAGGCCTAGGTAAATTTCCCTTTATGTAAGGGAATAATTTATGGATGCATACTCTGTTATCTAAAGTAAAGGAAACCATTAAGTGTTTCAGGACATGAGAGCAGGTTATAAAATATAGGCTAGTCTATATATCGTTTCGCTTGCATCACAGCAGCTACCCGCAATCCATATCAGTTTTAGGAAGAAAAATTAGGCTTATCATACATGTGATAAAAGTAGTGTTACATATTTCAGAACGGCATATCTCTACTATCTCATTCTCTCTAAAGAAAAATAATTACGATTTAAAATATTAAATGTCCTTCTAATGAAGCTCTAAAACTGTAAACTATCTGTATTATTTTTATATAAATTATTAGCTTTTGTTTGTTTTATATTTGTTTCTTTATTGAATGTTTTTATTGTATCTGATTTTTTTGTAATTCAAAAATGTTATTTTATTTAGATATAATATAAAACTATTGTGTAAAGTTTTATGTCTTTCTCTTGTATTCATATTTTGTATTATCTCCAATAGAAATAATAGTCTAAATAATTAAACCCAGCCACTCTCCAAACTCTCCACAACTGAAAGTTACTGGCTGCTGTGTCTTTAATGTAGTATTGGGCCTGCTGCCTGAAGTGTGTAAGATTACGTGTTATCATAACATCTTCAAGGAGGACGCAGCAAAGAAATATCGCCTATTAAATTAAAACTTTAATTATTTTATGCAATACCCTTAAATTTAAAAGCCTTTAGCCTGATCAGGAGTGTCGGAAGTGACAGTGGAAATGCAACTGGCTCTGGCTAGCTAGCTTTAGACGCAACAATGGAAACATGGCTTTTGAAACAGCTTGAAGAGCCTTAAAGTGATAGCTCATGATAGGAACATTTACTCACCCTAAAGTGATTTCAAACCTTTATAATTTTCTTTTTTCTGTTAAACACAAAAGACGATATTTTGAAGAAAGAGAAAAATACTGTAACCGTTGATTTTTACAGTAGGAAAAACAAATACTATAGAAGTTAATGGTTACTGGTTTTCAGAATTCTTCAAAAAAAATATTCATTAATGTTCAACAGAAGATTTGAACAGGTTTGAAACAAATAAAGAGTGAGTAAACGGTGACAGAATTATCATTATTCATTTGAGTGAACTGATTTACTTACCCAACCCTGCTGTGCTCCAATTTAGATCCAAGCAGTGAGGATGACAGAGGTGCAGGGCCAACCGGTCCCAATCCTCGACTTCGGTCTGAAGTGTGGAGAGAACACAATCAATGTCTCACTTTGGAGGGACTTGGCACTACTCGAGCTCTTTAAAGGGGATGAGATTGTGCTCTCTCACATGAGAGTTCACATTTGGGAGAGTGGGAAGGGTAAAATCAACTCTTCAACTTATACCACAGTAAAGGTAAAAAATATGGAGCAAAACATTTAGTAATATATTAACTTTAGGGATGCACCGATATGGGTTTTTTGGCCATTATCAATAACCAATAACTCTTTAGGTTTGGAGGCAGATTAAATATAAATATTTCAATATGTTATATTTTTATACAGTGAAGTGAATTGCAAGGTGATAATATAGACCTATATTCATAAATTCACATAAATCAGCATGCCAAAAATAAATTATTTCTTTTTCTTCACATTGCAAATTAACATGCAACTTGACTGTTGCATAAAAATAATTGGTTAAATAACAAAATTGGATTTAATTATCAAGCAAGTTAAACATATTCATTCATTTATTCATTTTCTTGTCGGCTTAGTCCCTTAGTCCCGGGGTCGACACAGCGGAATGAACCGCCAACTTATCCAGCATTTGTTTTACGCAGTGGATGCCCTTCCAGCCACAACCCATCTCTGGGAAAAAGTTAAATATATTTTAAATAAAATTAAAATGAAAGAACTAAAGACTAAAACCAGCTCAAATTTTCTTGAATAAAACATGTTACAGTGATGTACACATGAACAAATATATAATATCTGAAAAGGCGTTTTGAGAGATGTTTTGATAGTTCAGAGCCACCATACAAGTGAAAAGCTGAATACAGATAGTACGTTTTACTTTAGAAAATGCGTCATAGATTCATCCTATTTGGCGTTTTAGATTCTTTTGAACAGATGTGGGTGCTGCTTGTCAATCAGACAACACTTCTATGTTCATTCTTGCTGTCAATTTCAGGAAAAAATGATAAACTGCTGTGAGTTTCACTTAACTGCAGGCAAAGATTTGCCCTCAGAGTCAGATTTTGATACAACCTGAGCACTGACCCCAGATTAATAAAGGGACTAAGCCGAAAAGAAAATAAATAGATGAATGAACAGTAATTTGTGACCATTTTACACTTTATATTAAGTGGACAGTTCCTGTGGTTTTACCATGTAAGTACACTGGTATCACAAGGTGAAACCTTCTAATGCAGCATTAATTCTGCCATACAGTGTTCACAAGTACATGATCTGCAAGCAGGTGTGGAAGTGGGAAAACATCTATAAGTACATATTGTTGTTACACAATGCACTTACATAATTCTTGTTACAGATGTGTACTTTCCTAGTGTTTTTACCAATGTCCTGTTACACATTTGTACTTACACATACTATTCAGTGGGTTGTTACATGAGTGTAGTTACACCAGTATTACACAAGTAAATACTATGTACCAGTGTATACATACACTGTAGTTACATACTACTTACACATCTAATTACCATGTAAGTTCACAGGTATAAGCGACACTTAATATAAAGTGGGACTGCAACGGTGCAATATCAGACATCACTCGTGAGAACACAGCACGATAACAGATTCATTCATGTCAAGTAGTGCTGCAGGGCCGGTGAGCGGTCCGTCCATGTATCTTTTGGTCGCTCAATTATGTTATGAAAATTTATTTTCTTGTGATAACGGGATTTCGTTAAGACATATTTTCCTCACGCAAGCATATATATTTTTTTACTTGTTAATTTTGATTAGTGTTGATTTCAAATGCAGTAAATCTGTTTATATAAAACTTAGCAACGGAGCTCAGAATTGATGGGTGCGACTAAATTTTTAAAGTTAGGAGCACCAGTGCTACCAAGCAAAAAGGTTCATTTCAAGCCCTGTATTATAATCTCTTTAAATAATATATTATGTTAATGAACTTTTTTTTTTCTATGTGTGTGTGTGTCTGTGTGTGTGCATAAAATATCAATATGTATACATTAAATATACAAACTCTAAAAACAAGCATGTAAACCTAAAACCACAATAGGCTAATTTACAATTAGAGATTAGCTATTTAACAAGCTAACGAAATGCAGAAAACTAGGCTTGATTAAAGTGAAAGGAAACATATGCATTAGTGCACAAATGTAACTTTAGCATTCACCTAAAACCACAACATTGACATCAAACTGTATTACAGATGGCTTATTTAAAAACATGGTGAAAAAGGAAGGCAGAAATGGATCTGTTACTGCATTCTGACAATGATGATGACCATGAAAGTCAAAAATCAGTAAACGATATATCTGCCAGTAAATTACATAGCAACCTACATAGCAAGAGAACTTAAGACAATGGTCTACAAAAAACAAAACCACACAAAAATCCTTAAATGAATTATTGGCAATATTACGAAAGCAAGGACACCAGCTACCGAAGGATGCAAGGACACTCCTAGCTACACCACGAGCCATAGGATCTGAGCTGAAATGTGGTGGGCAATACATTTATTATGGATTAGAAAAAGGGATTTGTCATTTATTAAGTCAGACGACGACTTTCAGAAAGGATCATGATTCAGTAAACCTCAGCATTAATATTGATGGTGTACCACTATTCAAAAGCAGTAAAGTCCAGTTTTGGCCAATACTTTGATCCATTTGTGGTAGCTCTCTTTTGTGGGGACAAGAAACCATATCCTCTTGAGGAATATCTTGATGATTTTTGCTGGAGTGGAAGCATCTCACAGACAATGGGCTGACATATGAAGAGAAGACCTACAGTGTCCATGTTAATGCATTGATATGTGACGCACCAGCAAGAGCTTATCTGAAATGCATTAAGAATCATAATGCCTATCACAGTTGTGAGCGGTGCATCATCAAAGGTACTTAAATCACAAGAAGAGTGGTATTTAATCAACAGGGATACGCCTTGCGAACAGATGAAGCTTTCAGTGCAGTAGCTTACAAGAACCATCAAACTGGTGTAAGTCCATTCATTGATGCAGGACTGTCTTGTGTAAGCTCGTTTGTCTTAGACTACATGCATATGGTAAACTTGGGAGTGGTTCGGCGAATGCTAATATTCTTGACACGGGGCCCAACACTTTGCCGCTTATCTGTAAGGCAAAAGCAAGAAATATCACAAAAGCTAAACAAACTCTGTGGAAAGATGCCTAGTGAATTTGCTCGGCAGCCCCGGGGTCTAGAAGACCTGGACCGGTGGAAGGCCACAGAATTTAGGCAGTTTTTGCTGTATACAGGACCAGTTGTGCTAAAGGATGTGTTATCTCCTGAAAGATACTACCATTTCCTATCTTTGACAATAGCTTATCAATTATGTTGGAGTCAGATGAAAGCACTCGCAATGCATACCTTCAGTATGCCCATGAACTTGTGTCACACTTCATCATGCGCTGTTCTGACCTGTACGGAAAGTATTTTTCAGTTTACAACATACATGGACTGATTCACCTTACTGAGGATGTGCGACACTTCAACTGCTCGTTGAATGATATTTCTGGTTTTCCTTTTGAAAACCATCTCCAGCAGATAAAGAAACATGTATGGAGTGGGAAAAATCCCCTAGCACAGGTGACCAGGAGATTGTCAGAGAATGAATATTTAAAGGCCAAAATACTGCCTGAAGCACGACCTTGAATGTTTCTTTCTACAAAAGAAAAGGACAATTGTTTTCTCTTGTTAGATGAAAAATTTGCTTTCATCAGAGAAAGAAGAGGAGATGGCATTGTGGTATGTGATGTTCTGCACCAGCGGTACACATCGCCATGGTTTGAGAAGCCATGCAGCTCAAAACTTCTCAATATAGTGTATTTGGCATAAAAGCTCTGCATGTGCTCAGCTGCGGCATTCCTTTCTAGCTGAAGAGACTTTCACGCTCAACAGCTAAGGGACAATCGTTGTGGCAAAGGAACATAGCATTTCTGTTCTTCCCCTCTGGGAAACGAGGGTTACCTTTGAAACCAGAGCGTTCCCTTTCGGGAGGTGAACTTCAATGATATGTGGACAAACTTCCACTATGGGGAAATCTATGGAGAACACCACAACGAAAAAACCTTACCACGTCTTTGGTGAGGGGTGCGCAGCAATGTTGCCCGAGTGCCAACTGCAGTGGAGGACAACTGGGGTGGGTCGCTCTTTTGCAAGAGCGAGCTGCGATCTTAGCTGCGCAACAGACATGACATCACAATGACAGCATGCACTGCCCGCGAGCACCGCATTAACATGCTGGACCCCCAGACATAAAACGCAGTGCTCATGTCCATCATCCGGGGACAGGGAACCACCACATTCAGAAACGCATGGTCAGAACGACATCTTAAAAAAGATGCGCTACATGACCGTGTTGTTCATTAGGAAACTTGCTTCTTTATACAAACCGCTCATAAAGGACCGGACCCAAAGGACGCCAGGCAAGGGAGAAGAACCCAACTCGACCGCCGGCCACTGTGTATACGCGCATTTGATACTCAGATGATTGGATTCTGACGAAATCCCCATAGTGGGAGTTTTCCACATATTGTTGAAGTTCCCCTCACGAAGGGGAAAGTATTTTTTATTTTAATTGTACTGTTTGTGATTTTAACCTTACAGTAAGCATTACCGAATGTGATGCATATGACATGACAAGTCATGTTGAGGAAGAAGAGGAGGAAGAAGAGGAAGTGAATTGAAGAAAAAAGACCAATCGCAGTTTTGATGATTATGTTCTTGGTATGCTTAAGAGCCCCTCAAGTTTCAGGTCACTTTAAATAATAAGTAGCGTGTTATTAAATAAATACATTTGTAAACTTACAGAATCTGACAATTTGGAGGAGGATGAAGAGAGCATGACAGGTAACAATGAACTGCTGACATTGCATATCTAATTGTTATAATTGCAAAGTTGTATGATTATAAAGTTAAAACCATATATATATATTTATTTATATATATATATATATATATATTTATTTATTTATTTATTTATTTATTTTTACAACAGATGCTTACAATTAATTTAAATTCTGCATTTGTCTAGATGCTATTAAGGTGCCATCATTTCTCGTTCCACCATCTAAGGTATCAAAATCCATCCAGAAGGAGTATGCTTGATTTAACCCTTTCACACGTAAGTTCTAAATTCTCTAGCTGAGCCCCTGTGTGAGTTACTTATGGTGACCATTATGTAGAATGCAGCATTGTAAGTTCCCCCAACAACGCATCAATTACTCTCATACAATTTATGACATACCGCAGCCCCAATTATTATATAGTGTTTTGTTTCTTTTTACTTTTCTGCTAACACTGACAAACGTCCTAAAATTTTGAAACTCAGATTCTCAAACATGTGTAAGAACATGTAGTTTGTCATTTAAGCAGCTTAATAATGATCATATTATTTGATATGACAGCTAATGGTTATGCTTAGTCTATGATGCAGGACAGATCAGACAAAGCTGCTGTATTTACATGTTTATTCATGATTTTCTTCCGAAATACATGAAAGTATGTGGCTGTTTAACTGGGAGATGAATAGAGTAAGGCCCAATTCTATTTTTGTACCCTTACCCCTTACCCTTCCCCTTGGCCCTTACAACCGAGGTGTTGCCCTTGGCCCTTGGTTCCCCTTGGCCCTTACAACCGAGGCCCTTACAACAAAGGTGAAGGGCTTCAAAATCCCTGAGAAAACCCCTAAGAATTGGGACAGCACTACAACCCCTGCACACGTCATCATATGTCATCGCGATCTCTTGCTTCATATGAGATCAGACGATCGCGACTGCTGGAGTTATTCCAGTTGTGTTATTTTTTGGTGTTTATCTTCAGGAAATCACTGAAGGCATATATTATGTTATCATAACGATCTAATGTGGCAATAAGATCGTAACTGTACTGTGCATTTACTCCATGGCCATACTCATCTATGTAAACACACAAAAACAACATTAACATTATAGCAGATACTGGACTGCTCATTCCCAGCCACTAGACAACAGGGTATTCGAGTGTCATCGATTGTCAGAATGTTGTGGGACAGCTGTACATGAGTTATGATTATGGATTATAGATCGCGATATTTAGCATTTTTTTTTCTTGCGTTTTTTTTTAAAAGCATGACGGTAAAACAAACGCGGTTATGAATATATTAAAACGTGTTTGTTTGTTGTAAAAATTCATAATAATGACAAAAAATACTAATTTGTGTCATGTCCTCGGTCTGATCATCTGGGCTACCTGTTGCTGTGCTGTTTTGTATTATCTATGTGTCTTTCCCTAGCACGTTTTGTTTTGTTTTGATCACCTGCCTTCTATTTACTTTTCTACATCCCCTCCCATCTTCCCCATTTACGTTCTATTACTCAATTGAGTTAACGTCACTCACCTGTTCTCCTTGATTTCTCTCTCTATTTATTCCTCCTTCTAACGGTGTCCGGTGTCAGATCGTTGTTCACTGTAGTGGTTACCCAACGATCTCACGGTCCTGTCTAGTTCGCGTTTTTTCTCCTCCTGTCGAGTCCGTGTCCCAGTCAGTGTTCTTGATTGTTGCTTTTTTTTCTGCTACCAGACCCGGTCCCGTTTAGTTTCAGTCCTGCCGCTCACCTGCTTCCTCTCCCCTCTTCAGCGAGCCGATTCTCCAGGGCTGCGTTCGAAACCGCATACTTCCATCCTATTAGGTATGGAAAAAGCAGTAGGCGAGCGTTTGAGTATGTTTGAATCCCCGATGTTCACAAAAGAGTAGGCGAGAATTACCTCAATCCTCGCGAGATTCGGTCGTACGTATACTTAATTTGCCTTGATATGTGCATACTCACCCACAATATAATAGGAGAAAACAGTACGCCAAGAAAGAAGTACGTTTGAAACTTCGGTAATCATAAAAGTGTAGGCGAGAAATCCCCGGATGCCCTACTGCTTCTGCCCAGATTCCAGAGTATTCTCAGATGGTTACTTACCTATCCCAGGAGGCCATGGGAAAGCAATTCGGCACGAAGAAGAAGGGAGAGACGACAATTACGTCATAATATTGAGGATAAACGGGACGCGGATGCTTAGAAATGTAAGTTATTGGAAAGCGTAAAGACGCTTCCCTGAGTTGAATGGCATTTGCTCAGCTAACGGTAGTGTACAGTGAACTGTAGAGTTGCTGATAGTGTAAAGAGGCTTTATAAAAGTGTTATAATGTTTATAATAGCATTAAAATGTTTGTTTTATTTTGTGCTAAAACATCATCATGTGGGAACGTCATTGAGCACGTAACATTACGCTTTAAAGGTGAATTTATATAAACAAAAAACGATATATGAGACATAAATATATGAGAAGTGTTGCAGATCAGCGGATTGCAACATTAAACAGACACCTGAGCGAGTGTGTTTGTGCTGATGTAGATTTTACTGTTGTCGATACGGTTTACATTAGCTAACGTTACATGTAATCTCCATAAATCTGAATAAAACCATCATTCATTTGTTTTATCTGTTCATTTGTATAGGTGATAAAATAAATTTATTTTTATGTATTTATTTTTGAACACAAAATGACATTGTGCTGTTAAAATGACTTCTTTATTATGTGTTTTGTGTGATCTGAAATGTCCTCAGACTGGTGCCGTGTGCATTGAGGATGAAGAAGCGCAGCGGTGTGCTGGAGATGATGCTGGAGATGCTGTAGTGCTGTGGATGAGACCCTGACAGATGTTGCGGTCTCTTCATCTTCAGAATCGGTTTCTCAGGCGTGGACAGCATGTCCCAACCCCGTTTTAGTCTGACTGCAGCAGTGACGATGATTATGGTGCTGATGATGATGGCAAATACAGATAAAGAGCTGCTGATCATCTGCAGAAGCGGCCCCGCCGTGTGGAGATGCAGCTGATGCGGTTCTGTCTCAAATACATGATTGTTAACCAGTTTGAATAAAGCTTTATTTCATGTGTTGTTGACTTATTTGTCATGGTTACTTCTATTTATTCTTTTAATGTTTCATTTTATGATCAATAAATGAAATAATAAATTTTCAATAATGTATACATTTTTTTTATATTTTGACGGAAAATTAAGATGTACTCACATTGGCTACATTTCTCTAGCGACTATTAATGCATAGCAGTGGTGTATAAAACACATTTTAATTTGTATTTTGTGTCATGTATATATAGGATGTATTTGATTTATATACATTTCCTTCGTTATTAAAATTAAAAATCCATATTTTAAGGTAAAGGGTGAATTAAAATGTTAATTCCCTGCTTCAAGTTTTGGTCGTAAAATAAGCAGGCTAAAGCGCTACTGTACACAAAAGATGAAAATCACTCTTGGATGGCCTACAGTAAGTAACACAACACACTGATGCCAATATAATAAAATATTACAATAATTCTCCATATCTTCTGCTATAAATATGATGAGTTCAGATGTAAACAACCTTTAAATGTCATCTGTTCAAAAATTTAGCAATCTTCGGTGTGTATATCAGTAAATTCACTTTTATGGCATAAAAAAGTAGGTTCTTTGCATTGCCTTTAAAGTGACACAACTACAAAAATATTGGAGGCTGAGAAAAACTATTCTGTAGAGTTGTACGTTACTGATGCGAGGTGCTTCTGTCCCTGTCATCTTATTTATATTATTATTAGATAGTTATAATTATTATTAAAGAAGAGCTAATTTATACAGGCTCTGAAAAACATGGTTGTATCTTTTACAAATAACAAAAACGACATTAATATAATGGGTTTCTTGTGTTATATGAGATTATATGCACACAAATGCAAAATGAGAATATTTGCGTTCAATAATCAAACAAGCCAGGAAAACAAGCGAGATTTAAGCAGGTTACTTGTGGATAAAAAATGTTATACAAACAATACAGACAACAAGTTCATGTTAACTTTTGTACTTAAAAATATTAATTTAAATTACGATTCATTAAACCTGCAACTTCTTCAACGTTGTTGCGCTTGTCAGTCACGTGATAACGTAAACATGGCGGATGACGTACGATCCCATTCATACTCAACGAGATTTGGCTGTTGAGTGCCTACTCTTTTAGTCCTCGTTAAGTAAGTACTCATTGAAATTGAGTACCTACCCATTGAGTATGCGGTTTCGAACGCAGCCCAGCTCTCTCTGCCCGGTAGCGCTCGCACTTCTTCGCGGGTGTCTAGGCCCAGGGAACGCCGATCTGCGTTATCGCCCCCTGCCGAGTATTTCAGTTACTGCACCTCTGCCTGAAGATTATTTCCTCTACGGAGAAGTTTCTGTTCTTGGGATTCTTTTGGAGTATTTGAACTCTTTTTGTTTCATTTTTTTGCCTTTTATTTATAGACATATTGACTTTAGTTTCTAAGACTGTTTTCCTCTGCGGAGAAGTTTGAGTTGCTGAAGTTTTTCTCTCTGGAGTGTTTTTTCCTTTTTTTTTGTTTTTGTTTTTTCCCTGAGACTGCTCCTTGCTATTGAGCAAAATAAACCTTCCAAGACCTGCAATTGTGTCTGTTCTGTTTCCCTCAACCAGTGCCTGACAATTTGTGGATCTCCTTACTTCTGGGTTCAGTAATACTAGCGTTGTGACTGGTGCATTCTTTGAAATTTTCTTACCCCCTTGGTTTTGAGTGTGGTCCTGAAAAAGGGCTATTCACCCCTTCCTCTTAGCCTTACGCCCTCAGGGTAAAGAGAATTGGGACACCCCTACCCCTTGGCGTGAACGCGCAAAACGAAAAAGCACATCGCCTATTATATTTATTAAAAAGTGTTATTATTTCAATAGGGCGACGCATTGGCACAGTAGGTAGTGCTGTCGCCTCACAGCAAGAAGGTTGCTGGTTCGAGCCTCGGCTGGGTCAGTTGGCGTTTCTGTGTGGAGTTTGCATGTTCTCCTCATGGTCGTGTGGGTTTCCTCCAGGTGCTCCGGTTTTCCCCACAGTCAAAACACATGCGCTATAGGGGAATTGAGCAGGCTAAATTTTCTGTAGTGGATGAAAGTGTATGGATGTTTCCCAGAGATGGGTTGCAGATGGAAGGGTTTACGCTGCGTAAAACGTGCTGGATAAGTTGGTGGTTCATTCCGCTGTGGCGACCCCAGATTAATAAAGGGATTAAGCCGAAAAGAAAATGAATAAATTATCTCAATTGACCTCAGCATGTATTTTTCATTTCATTGTTATAATGAACATTTGCTATTTTTCATACTCTGGACAGATTGGTGTTCAACTACTATTTGTATGAACCAAAAAAAAAAAATCATTTCATGTGAATAAAGTTTAAGCTTATAAATGAAATCAGTGTTTTGTTTTTCAGAAACTGCCTTAAATGTGACACAAGCCAGTCAGTTTCAAGGTGCTGGGCCCAGTCATCAGTCCAGCAACAGTGATGAATCACAGAACAGCAAATGGTATCGGCACAGGAAGCAGTCCAGGCACAGTGACCGGTCGAGGAACACCAACATGCAACAAGGCAAGCAGGGCAGGCACAGCGATTTGTTTCAGTACAGTATTCATTTAAACCTTTATGCTGTTTCTAGAGACAGGAACATATATGTTTCAAAGTAGCAGTCAGATTATGAGATATTTAGAACAAATACTTTATAAACAATACTTTAGGTCCCACTTTATATTGTCACTTATACCTGTGAACTTACATGGTAACTAGATGTGTAAGTAGTATGTAACTACAGTGTATGTACACACTGGAACATAGTATTTACTTGTGTAATACTGGTGTAACTACACTCATGTAACAACCCACTGAATATTATGTGGAAGTACAAATGTGTAACAGGACACTCCCACTCCTGTTTGCAGATCATGTACTTGTGAACACTGTATGGCAGAACTAATGCTGCATTAGAAGGTTTCACCTTGTGATACCAGTGTACTTACATGGTAAATCCACAGGAACTGTCCACTCAATATAAAGTGTAAAACTGTCACAAATTACTGTTCATTCATTCATTATTGTTTCGGCTCAGTCCCTTTGTTAATCTGGGGTCGCCACAGCGGAATGAACCGCCAACTTATCCAGCATATGCTTTAAACAGCAGATGCCCTACCTGCTGCAACCTATCTCTGGGAAACATCCATACACACTCATTCACACACATACACTACGGACAATTTAGCTTACCCAATTCACCCACACCACATGTCTTAGGACTTGTGGGGGAAACCGGAGCACAAACCAACACGACCACGGGAAAAACATGCAAACTCCACACAAAAATGCCAACTGACCCAGCCGAGGCTCGAACCAGCAACCTTGTTGCTGTGGGGTGATTGTGCTACCCACTGCGCCACCGTGAGGCCCGTTACCATGTACCGTGACACCAGTACTACACAAGTAAATACTATGTACCAGTGTGTACATACACTGTAGTTACATACTACTTACACATCTAATTACTATGTAAGTTCACAGGTATAAGCGACACAATATAAAGTGGGATCGAGATATTGCCTGCTGTCAGAAATTCACTTACATTATGTAAAGCAGCATGGAGAGTCTGGGACATAATAACATATGTGCCATGGCATGACTGGTATAAATACAAGCATTAACTGCAGTGACTGTGATCGGCTCATTGGTCTTGTCTAAGACAAAACATGCTGGATAAGTGGTAAGACATTTGTCCATCATACATTATAAATAGGTTTATTAAATGTAACAGGAGTGTTTTTGCACCATTTGCGCTTGAATGACAGATGCAACAGAAGCAAAAATTGCACATTGGGGCAGCGTAAGTAATCCAAACTTAATGAGTCATATGCACAAAACTTAATACATGAGCTTTATTCACTATTACCAAAAACAGTAATTTTTGACTAATTTTGTGTTTCAGATTTTGAAACTCCCACAAGCACTCTTTCAGAACGAAGTATGTCATCTGCACATGGATCCAGCCGTACAGGGCCTCATAGCGAAACGGACAGATTTCCAATGGATATGGCAAGTAAGTATTTAAGATAGAACTGGAATCAAAAGCATGAATTAACAGGACATATAGCATTTGAATATTTGATGTACACAGGTGTCTGTTTAGGGATAACAATAGCAGAATTTTCCTATTGTTTTTTTGTCATAAGTATAAACTTACATGAGGAATTAATTTTTTATTTTTATTTTTTAATTTCAGAGTTCCAGAAAAAAGTCTTGTTTAAATTGGTGGATGTCCACACAGAGGTCAGAAGGCTGGGAAGAAATGAGCCTCAGTGCTCATCCACACATACAGGGCAGCTGGAGACGATGGAGGACTTTGACAGAGAGGAAGAACGCCTTAAGGACAAGCAAGCTTTTGATTCCCTGGTATAATATACAAGACACACTCTGTCATATATCAGTGAAGAATCAGGATTCTTACGCGTGCTGGAAATCTTTGAAAATGCTTGAATTGTTTTCTAATTAATAATTACTTTTTTCAAGGTTTGAAAAGTGCTTAGATTTTGTTAAAGTGCTTTAAAGGCTAAACGTAAGATGAAAGATGATATTTAAGTAAATTACATTTAAGGTAATAAAAGACAGTATTTTACCGGCTTTGTGGCAAACATCAGGGATGTGATTTTTCCATATGCATGCAGATTTCTGTATTTAACGACTTTGTGTAAATCCAAATAATTTTCTGTTTTGGGGAGGGATCTTGGTGAGTATCATCGTCGTCATCAAACCACATAACGTAAATGGTGCAGCTTCAGTGTTCATTGTGCATGAGTGAGCGTAACTGTTTTGCTTTGTTATGGACATCATTCAGGGAAGTGACTTTACCTAATAATTAAAGATTTCCCCCTGTTCTTATGTCTGTGGGATATAGTCCTTGTTGTACATAATATAATGATATGGTTTCGACCTAAAATGCAAGTATGAGAAAGCTGCTGTCATTATGAGGTCATGGATGTAGAGATTATACCACAAAGCGATAATATTACGGACCACTACCTCTTACTTTACAAGCTATGTTTACCTGACATTAGCAGATCCGCACCAATACATCGCCTTAGTAGATCTATCGTTCCGTCTACCAAAGAGGAATTCGCAAAAAACTTGCCTGATCTTTCTCTATTTCGAAATATACCCGCAAATTCAAATGACCTCGATGTAATAACTAGCAGCATGGATGCCATCTTTACTAGCACACTAAATACTGTGGCACCCATCAAATTAGAAAAGACTAGAGAAGATAAAACTACACCATGCTATAACAGTCATACGCGCGCTCTCAAAACAGCAACCCGTGCCTTGGAACGTAAATGGAAAAAAACTAATTTAGAGGTCTTTAAAATTGCATACAAAGACAGTATGTCCAGCTATAGGAGGGCCCTAAAATCTGCCAGGGCTGAGCACCTCCGTAAACTGATAGAAAATAACCATAACAATCCTAGATTTCTATTTAACACCATTGCTAAATTAACAATTGGTCATCGTTGGAACAAAATATCACACCGCAAATGAGTAGCGAAAACTTTATGAATTTTTTCAGTGATAAAATAGAAGGCTTTAGACCAAAAATAGATGTTAAAATCTCTGTACGGCCTTATACTTCAGATCCAGTAAACATTCCACTGAACCAAATTAGCCTACAGTGCTTCGAGAACATAGAACAGGAAGAGCTAGACAAAATTATAAATAGCTCTAAACCAGCTACGAGTATGCTAGACCCAATTCCAACAAAATTACTGAAAGAATTGCTACCTGTAATAGGAGAACCTCTTTTTAACGTTATCAACTCTTCTTTGTCATTAGGACATGTTCCAAACTCTTTCAAGCTAGCTGTTATTAAGCCTATTATTAAGAAACCACAACTGGACCCCTGCAACTTAGCTAATTATAGGCCTATTTCAAATCTTCCATTTATGTCTAAAATACTAGAAAAAGTAGTTTCTGCCCAATTATGCTCCTTTCTGCAGATGAACAATGTTTTTGAGGTGTTCCAGTCAGGTTTCAGGCCTCATCACAGTACAGAAACTGCATTAGTGAAAATAACCAACGATTTACTAATAGCTGCTGACCAAGGGTGCATCTCGCTGTTAGTCCTGCTAGATGTTAGTGCCACATTTGACACAATTGACCACAATATCCTCATAGACCGCTTAAACTCTACAGGTGTCCAAGGAATGGCTTTACAATGGTTCAAGTCATACTTAACTAATCGTTACCAGTTTGTAAATATTAATGGACAACCTTCACAAGTCAGGCAAGTAAAGTATGGGGTGCCTCAAGGATCAGTTTTAGGCCCTTTGTTGTTTACAATTTATATGCTGCCCCTAGGAGACATTATTAGAAGACACGGGATCAGCTTTCACTGCTATGCAGATGATACTCAATTATATATTTCTACTTAACCTGACGAGACATCTAAACTATCAAAACTAACTGAGTGTATTAAAGATGTTAAAAACTGGATGACCAACAACTTCCTTCTCTTAAACTCAGACAAAACTGAACTATTACTTACAGGACCTAAATCCTGTACACAGCAGATCTCACAACCCGACCTGCAACTACCCTTACAGAAAAGTCACATGAATTTCACATGTGATCACATGCAGTGTTGGGAGTAACGCGTTATAAAAGTAATGTATTACAGTAATGTATCACATTTTCCTGTAACGCAGTAGTGTAAGGCATTACTAATGCATTTTCAGTAATATTTTACTCGGTACATGTTCAGTAACGCGTGCGTTACAACAAACTTTTCGCCCGCAAGAGATTAACAAATAAAAATAGAGCAGTTCTTTTTCCTGTTCGTGGTTGGTGAATACACGCGCGGCGTGTGTTGTCATCAATCTCCCTCTGGATATTGGAACTTTTTACTTTGAACGCGGAGTGATTTCAGCTTCTGAGCTCGAGGTCTGAGGCTATTAGCTCAGCCCGGTGCGCAGTAATGTTAAGCCCTAACACACAGCGGAAAAGCGGCAAATTGATTCGCGAGATGGACGTAAGTACATATGATGTTATTTTTACTGACAAACGTATTCATGTAATACGAGCGAGCAAACGCGTGCCGGTTTCTCCTCGCGTGCACTCAAAACACGGCTGCTCACGTGCGGATGTTGTGCTCTCGCTCCGTTAGATGATGCAGACTCACAATTTGTGACTTGTGTTACCTCTTCTTTTTGTGCTTTTGCTCTAAATATTATATTATCTTATACTATATATCCAGAGATATTTCTACACTTTTTACCTACAGGTTGAGGTAAATTCTGAAATAAATTCTAGTGTTTTTGAGTGTTAGGTATACTGCCTATGTTTTAGGCTAGTATAATTTTCAACTTGTTAATAAATGCTTCAGCATACAGTAGTAGGAATAGTGAACTGATAAAATAAAATACAAAGTGGAGTTTTACTACAGTAAAGTGTGGTGAATTGTAGAATAATAAACACTAATATTGTAAGGAAAAAAAACTACAGCACTGGGTAATTTGTTTATATTTCACTTGCTGAGTTACCATAGCAACTATAGTTTTACCACAACAGATTCATTGAAGTACTTTACTATAGTACTGTTCAAATCACTGTACATGCCAATAGATGTGTTCAGGGGCCCTGTGGAACAGCTTTTCCTCAAAATGAAGAGGACAACAGGGAAAATGTTCTCCAAAATCTCATCAACAATGTGGAAGACCACATTTTATTTATTTGAAGTGTAAATAGTACAGTAGGCTATAATACCTTATCAAGTTTCCCCTATATTCTATTAGTAACATTTCTGCTTGCGTTAGTTATATATATTTTTTTATTGTTTTTATTTGATTAGTATGGTGCACCTTTTTTTAAAATAAAATGTATTCTTTGCACTCAACATCTATTTTCTGTGTCTTTAATTGTTGGAAACTAGAAAAATCTCATCATATAACATATACAGCCAAAAATGTTTTGGTTTATTATTATATAAAAAATGTATATGTAAGTCTATTTTAGTATTTTGGTTATTAATAATAGTGGACCAATATGAATCATATCAAAAAGCACAAAAGGAAGAAGGAACACAAGACACATATTGTGAGTCTGCATATAATCTCACTGAGCGAGCAGTGTACTGAGAGCACGCAAGAACGTGTGCGTGAGCAGAGCATATTTGAGAGAGCGTGAGGAAATTTGCGTGCGAGCAGCGTATATATTTGAGAGCTCGCAAGCAGTTTTGTCCACAAACAGGAAATCGGTGCACGGGCATTATATTGAGAAAGCTACTGTATGTTCATCATGCTCACTTTGTGCAGGACAGTTTTGTGTTGTGAGCCACTTAAATTTAAAGTGAATAAAAAAATGGCAACAATAAGAAAAAAATCTGCATCTTGTCATGACATTGGAGTTTACATATAGGCCTGTAGTGTCTAATTTGAATATGGTCAAGCTATTTAGAGATATTGCCAGATGATCACTTTACCTCTACCATACTTTTAACAGACTTGGATCATTTGTGATTCTGGCTTCCATGCTTTCTTGCATTGTCTTGAGCCTTCAAATTGCCAATCATTTACTGTATTGTAATTAGCCTGGATAGGTCACAGTCATTCTGCTACATCATAGAACTTTCTACTGGATGTAAAATGCTCTGCAGTACGTTTGGTCATTTTAGAATGTTCAGTTCTAATTCTGTAGTTGTTTTGGTGAAAGTAACTAAAAAAGTAATATGTAGTCATGTAACATATTACAATTTTGAGACAGTAATATTGTAAGGTAAGGGATTACATTTAAATAACAGTAACAAGTAATCTGTAATGTATTACAGCTTTGAAGTAACTTGCACAACACTGGTTGTACAGTATGTAATACTTCTGTGGTATTCTTGTGGTAATGTGTG
>CAIGQQ010023399.1:60126-79737 GCA_903798035.1 Danio albolineatus
AATACTTCTGTGGTATTCTTGTGGTAATGTGTGGTATTACTGTCATATTCCTGTAGCATTTACTACAAGATTCTGTGTTGTACATTATGTGATATTCATGTGGTATTCTTTCGGTAATGTGTGGTATTACTTTAACATTTCTACAGTATTTACCACAGGATTTTGTGTTGTACAGTATGCAATACTCCTGTAATATTCTTGTGGTAATGTGTCATATTTCACTTTAACATTTCTAGTGTACTATAGTAATATTTCCCAGATACTATAATCATATTTGTGCACTAATACTAGGGATTTCCTAGTATTCCTAGGAATAAATACTGTAGTCTTAAGATCGAATGTAGGCCGGTTTCTTCTCACCATTTTATAAAAGATCCCCAGAAGGTAAATTAGGTAAATACTATGTGATAAACCATAAACACTTGTGGTATTAGTTTTACATTTTATTTGAAAAAGAATCAGTGTTTACAAACATCGTTTTTCAAATTATATAACCATTAGAAACTCTCACTGGTGCTAAGCTTACACTCATTTGACAGCTTGTTGCGACCTGCTTCCTTTAAAGACCGCACATCTCACATTTCCTGCAAGGGAAAATTTGATAATTTAGTTGTATGGTTGAGAGGCTGATCAGCTGGATACCATTGTGATCAAGAGCAGGCTATTTTATGTTTCTTTTACATGCAATTATGCATATGAAATGGCAACTTTATCAGTTTGGCGATGTTGTGGTCACATCAGTCAAACCTTTATCAAAATGTTAACACAACTGGACTTAATGTGGTTGTTTTAAATGTGTGTAAAAAAAATAAATAATAATTAAGATTAATGTGCACAAAACAATTTATAAACCCAATATATATTTGAAAACTTTTACATTTCTACAAAGGCCTGGGTCTAGAGCACAAATAAAAATTGGAAACAAAAACTTTTTGAATATTACAATTTTCTAAATATTTTCATTTGCATGTCACACAACAGGAGTAAATAATTATAAATCTTCCTTGAAGAAATAAGTAATGAGTTGAGTTTGCAGCATGAACACTTTAAATTCAACTAAAAGCAAACGCTGAGAATGTGTGAAAGTCAATTAAAGATATATGAAAAAAGATGCAGTAACCTGTACCTGTGTTGCTATTCAGTAATGAAGATCGACTGTTATGCTGTTGACACAACTGTGATGTCCAGTCATTGTCTTGAAGTTCCAATGTCCCTTGGAGTTTTCTCATAGTTGTCCACATATCTGCCTGGTAGCATCCGGGGATATTGAAGACATTAATCAGCTGGTCCAACTGTGCAGGATTGAGACAAGAGTTAAACTGCAATCTGGCATCCAATACTGCAATTAACACAATATTTAAGACTAATAAGATTATCAATTTAATTTTAATAGAATTAATAATTAAGTAAAGGCCTGTTCACACCAAGCATGATAATGATTAAAAAATGTTAATACATGCAAATTGTTCATTAATTTTCTTTTCGGCTTAGTCCCTTTATTATTCAGGGGTCGCCACAGCAGAATGAACCGCCAACTTTGCCCTTCCAGCCACAACCCAATACTGGGAAACACCCAAATACTCTTGCATTCCCACACATACACTACTGCCAATTTAGCTTATTCAATTCACCTATAGCGCATGTGTTTGGGCTGTGGGGGAAACCAGAGCTTTCTACGATCCACGCGAACACGGGGAGAACATGCAAACTCCAGCGACCCAACGACCTTCTTGCTGTGAGGCGATCGTGCTACCCCACTGCACTACTGGTAGTAACATTCCTTAAAGTTACACAGAGATTTTCCGAACGCTTTTACTTTAAAATGACTACTGTAACAAGATTATTTTAAGAAATGTACATTTACATTTAGCAAGGATGCATTAAACAGATCAGAAGAGTACATTTCTGTTTCAAATGAGTGTTTTTCTGTTCAAAAAATAAAACAAAATGAAAATCCCATACTTGATCAGCAACAAATTGCATATTAAGGAGTTCAGAAGAATCGTGTGATGATTTAAAACCACTCACTTATGTTTCAATGTCAAAACTTTCCTAAAGTAACTGCAAAAAAGACATGTAACAGATAAAATACTAGACAATACTACAGACATGCTATGGAAATGCATATGATTTTATTCTCTGATTACCTGTGTTTCCTGCATCGCTGTGATCAGCTCCCTTCAGAAATCAGAGATCTTGTATCTTCTTTTCTGTGGCAGGGGTTTTTCTGTCACTGCTAAAACCACAGGGCAGTTTTTAGTCAATATTTGTTTAATGTTAACATGATCAAAACATGTTTGAGCTAACGTTTTAACTCACGCTCCTTGACAATACAATTCATTTGTGTAGGCCAATTAAGTAGACATTGTTATTAATACACTGATAAAACGCCTCATATACACATGAAATATAACTAAAAGCCAAAACTATAACAACAAGAGCTCAGTTTAAGAAATAAACGGACTGTTATGCTAATGGTAGCCTTACCAGTGCTAAGATGCTAACTAACTTTTTCAAAGACTAATCATCTCTTTAACATAAATAGTGAACAGAAACATGTCAATCACCAATAATAAAGGTGTTAGGAACCGCTGTATGTAATATCTGCTTTGTTTAAGGGACTAAACTTACCTGAAAACAGTTAAAACAGCAGCGTTTATTGTGTTGTGTCTTTCAGCTCCAGCATTTAAATGAGACGCAGGCACGCACATCAAAGTCATGCAGCATTTACATAAATAAACATTATTGCTTCATAGATAATTAAATAATAACTTTTATAATTAATGTTGAATTTATTTTTAGTTTTAAATACAAACCTATCATCTTTAAAACGTGTTGAAGTATTTTTATTGCCTGCTAAATTTTGTTTTATTAGGCTAATTATATTGAATAGTCACACACTATTTGTGGCTCAGATTCACTGTAAAAATAAATATAAATTATAAATAAATGTATTTATAAAATAAAGATGTCACTTTGTAAAAATAAGCGCAGAAGAGACTTAAAAATAAAATAAGCAAATTCTTGTGATATTGTACAACAGAAAGTCTTGTGTTATTCCTGTCATATTTACCTGTGTTGGAATTATCACAAAAAAACAACAGAAAAACCACATACTTCATCCCATGGTAAATTCTTGTGATACTGTACAACAGAAAGTCCTGTGGTATTCCTGTCATATTTGGCTCTGCTCGTTGGTTGTGTGGAAAATTTATGTTGTACTGCTGCAGTACCACAGGATTACCACAGGACATTTTTTAAAAGCTTCATTTTTTTTATCAGAGTAGATTCAAAACGCCAGGGCTTGACAAAATATCTAAGTTGTGTGTTAATATGTATGTATGGTATTATTTTTCATAAACAAACGGATGATGTTGTGATTCTTCACTTGTTTACTCGTGACGAACTTAGGGATTTGAATATCGCAGCTGCTGATATTTTAATTACTATAGTAATGTTATAGTACAACAGTAATATATATATTAATGTTAAGAATGTTTATATTTCCGGTCGAGTATATTTATGTGCTGTGAAATGACTGAAACTCAGTTTGTTATTTATTGCGGCTGATTGTTTCCTCAAAGCTCTGCTAATGTCTGCATTGGTGTTTCAGCTGCAGTATGGCAGAGGAGCGAGTGAAGGACTCTCTCTCAGAGGAACACAGGTATTGACTCTGTTTTTACACCATTATTTCAACACTTTCTCTGAAGAACAAAGACCAACAACAATGACCTTATTTGTGTTGCTATTGCCTGATCAAATGATGGACAAAGCTTCAGTTTATAGCTTCAGGAAATGTGTTTAGATAGATCATTCTAGGTTACACACCGCTTGATCTGGTGTCATATTTACCAGAGCTGAACATGTGGAATGTGTGCTGTTTAAAGTTCTGTACAACATCAGAGTTAAAGCTTAATCAGATTTGATCAGAATAAATTATTTTTCAGTGAAGCTGAGATTTTGCAGAATGAGAAAGCAGCGCATCACTCATCTGTTTACCCATGATTCCTGTGTATCAGATCTGATCAAACAGACCTTCAGTCAATAATTTTTTGCTGAATTAAACTAAACAAACTCATATTTGGCTCTTGTAAAGGAGACTGAAGATTTTCCCGCAGTTTATTCCTGGTGTTGTGTTTGTGTCTTCAGTGGGAGATCAGGATCATCTGTGTCTCAATTGCTTGAGCGCTCAAAACATCGACATCTGGAAAAACATCAGAAAATCTGCTCAGATTCTTTGCTCAGTAAGGAAACCCCACCATCTGTCAAAAGGTATTTAGTGTTTTATATTGTTGGTCACACAAAAACTGTTAGCAGTGTTCATCAGGATTTAAAAAATATATACTTTAAGACATTTTTGACATAAATATGTCCAGAAAACACCAGAACAGTGTTATATATATTTCTGACTTGATTTATTCAGAATGTTTTCATCAATACTCCTGATAAGGACATATATTTGACTATAAAACATTTCCTTAATATTTTTGACTTTTTAATAAATCTGAAAAAAATGTCATGTCATGGTCCGTTATGAGTCAAAAGATCAGACAGAAGATCAATGTGCATCATCTATTAAATAAAAATCCAAATGTCAAGGTGAAGATCAGAGTGAAACTAAATAATCCAAGTAACAAGGCGGCAGACAAATGGCAAAAATATAACCCACAGAGTAGAGAGATATAGATACAAACACAATTGTACACATGAAACAGTCCAGCATAGAAACAAGTGCAGATCTGAACACAAAAATCAACTTATGACAAGGTTCATGTGGGATTTATGAAGCATTCGTATGCAGACAATCCCATCATACAGATGATCTTTATATGTTGATAAATGTGGCAAATGAAAACGATTGTCATTTGTGTACCACACTCTTAAATATTAATGCTTTATTAACCTTGCCCCTAGAGTTTATGACATAGATAAACATAACCAGGCCAAAAAGAGGAATTTCTCACAACGATAGAGAAAGAGAGATCTCACTGATTGGTAATGTGAAGCTTCAGCTATCTTATCGTGCAAATTCAGTCACCTTGTAATTTTACATGTTTTACATGATGTAATTTATATGTACATATATTAGGGCTGCACAATGTATCGTTTCAGCATTGATTCACAATATACACATCCACAACGGTCACATCATAGGAACTCCAATGCTGAGAGTGAATTATAGTTAGCAGGAGCCACAGATCACATGAGATTTGTAGAGTCACTGTAGAGTTTAACCATAACAGAGTGAAAGTATCATCTGCATGTGTTTTGAAGACCTGTTACTGTGAGCAGTTCAAGACAGTTTAAAACATTTGGCCACAAGAATTAAATACGTTTGGAGGTGTATGAAAGATTAATTGTGTTTAATTGTTTTTAGGATGAAGACTATTCAGTGTTGCTTTACATGTGCACTGCAACAAATGCTTTTATTATTTACATTTTCTGTCTTGTTTCTAGTCCAAATATCTACATTTTCAAACTGAAAACAATATTATCTGTTATATGGCAATATCAGGTTTTTCCAATATCCCTTTTTTTTGTATATTAACCTTATCATATGTCTCTGTTAGTAATAGCCCAATTATTAGTAAAAGTGCAAGACACTTACAAATAAATGCAATTTATTAACACACATAGAGAGTAAAATGAAAAGATGAAAGTAGCCATTTTTATTTTTATCATTTTATTTTTGACACGTTTATTTACTTCAGTCAATCAATTTGCAACACCCTTTTTTATATAAAAACAAGTAAACAAAGGGCCACAAACTCATGTTTTCAATGTTAAATTTTCAGTGTTAATGAAAGTGTGTTAGTCCAATGAACATGATCTTACACCAACCCCCCCCCCCCCCCTCCTCATTAATAAAAAATGACAAATCATACCAAAACCTGAGTTTTTGCTTCTTAGAATGAAATAAAATAAAACACAAACTATTTTATACCATATATAACCTTCTTACAATACAATACTGTTTAGAAAATATAGCAAACGTCAAAATTCAAGTTGTGAACTCCAGTTATGAGCAACTAATGAACAATTTGAAGAGTGATACAAGTAAGGCTGTATTAACTACATTGAACACTTAACCAGAACTTTTGATGAATCATTTATAATTCCCTATGAGCTCATTATGCTACAAAGAGACAATCAGGAGCACAGGGGCTGATGGGAAGTGAAGTCCAGGAACATAAAAACAGCAGAAACCCTGTGCCCTCTAGTGTTCATAAGAGATACGGCAGCAAGTTGTGATGCTCTTTCCTCTGGTGTGTTTGTGTCTTCAGTGTGAGATCAGGATCGTGTGTGTCCAGCTCTGTGTCTCTAAAGAGTGACGGGTCAATGCGTAATCCACCATACTTCAGTGAGAAAACACCATCATCTGCCAAAAGGTATTTAGTATTTTACATTATTGCTCACACATGGACTGTATTGAACATTATTGTGAACCAACAGTTCAGCAAAGAGAGTCATTCTTGAATGAATCAGTTGTGTGAATGAATCAATAACTATGTCATATTGCTGTGTCAGTAAAACATTGATTATTAAAATTGAAAAAAATTGTCAGTAAAAACAGATTTATTCACTTGTGGATCATAAAATATGTCTTGAAGATGTTTATAAACAAGACTGCTTAGTAAATGTATCTAAATACAGATAAAGCTTTGTAAAAATATTCAGCTATTGCAGCTTAAAGCTTTTGTGTAATAATAAAGTTTAAATCAAATATTTTTTTCTACAGCTACTTTAAGTCTTTCAGATGCTAAACACAATGACTATAGTGTGTGATTTCTCAGCTAAATTTAACATCAGCAGGACTACAGAACATTTATTATTGTTAGTGTTTGTAAGATATATCTGTATCTGTTTGCCTCTAAATGTTTTATTACAGCAGTTTTATCTGTTAACAGTGTTGAAAATGAGTTACCAGATTCAGGAGACGAGACTCACAGGAGACACAAGAAATTCACACACAATCTCCTGTGGATTTTCCAGGTGGGAAAAACTCATTTTCACTCAAGTCACTGAAATAAGTCCATGGATCTTGTCACCTGTGTGAAGTTGAAGTTGCATTTCAGTAAAATGCATTTTTGTCACGGTCGGAATAATAGACAAAGTCAAATAGATCCAAATGCAAGTGATTTAATAACAATAATCAAGATAGACAAGTGAAGATCAACGATGCTTCCAGCACCGGACACGAGAGACATGTAGAAACAGCACCGATAAGGGAGTCCAAACACACTGACGAGAATCCTGGCGAGACGCAGAGACAACATGAACACACAGAAGTAACAAACTGACAATAAGGTGCTGGGTTTAGCTCTACATATAGGCGTGTTGAGTACGTACAGCTGCAACAGCTGATTAGAACAGCTGATCAAAGATCACATGATCAACATACACACGCAAGAGGGCACGTGGAACTACAAAACAATCCCACGTGACAATAACTAGACAGGAGCGCATGCACCTGCAACCGTGACAGTTTTAGAAAAAAATAAATAAAATGGGTCTGTAAAACCAGGACAAAATGACAGAGAACGCATATGAGAAATGAGATGCTGCTAGCTTCCTGTTGATCACATGACAATCACATAAAAACAATTTTTAACTTTAATATAGAATAGTGATTTTATTTTTCTTTACAGTGAAAATGTATAAATGTTCAAGTACTAAATCACTGTCAATAAAGATAAGTAGTAAAATGCAAATAAAAATGATTTCAGCAAGTAAACTGCTCGCACCACTAGTGGGTTATCGGGGCCCCCTAGTGGTGGCGGGGCCCTAAGCAGCCGCTTAGTTCGCTTATAGGGAGGGCCGGCTATAGGTCTATCAACCCCCACAAGTGAACCGGTGAATGTTTTATTTGTGCTGCTTAGGCATGGGATGATAACCGTTTTCAAGGTATACCGTGGTTTGGAAAAATGTCAAAATTTTCTGCAATACTGTTCATACAATATATATTAGATTTTTTTATGTCTTTTTTTTTTTAAGACAACAGTATCTCCAGCAATAAAGATATCCAATGATGCCATTTTAAATTAGATCAGATAAATCAGAAAAGCTAATGAAGACATCAGAAGTCAATGATTCATTTGAATAATTCAGTCTGACATGTTTACTGCTCCAAAATATTATAAATGTTTCTTGAAAGAAAATATATTGTGTTCAAAGGGGTGAAAAGTTTTTTAGTTTTTTACCCAGACATTTAAAAATAATATATTTTAAAGCAGTTGAAACAATACAGTGAAACCATGGTATGTTTATCCAAGGTTATCATACTGTCAAAATCTTAAACCGGCCCATGCCTAGTTCTGCATCTGATATTAAAATAATGGACATTTAATTAAAAAAAAAGTGAATATATAAATAAAATGATACTTGAATGCTTCACGTTTGTGCAAGTGAAAGTTTAATTTGTAATTAGTTTAATTTATAGTGCTCATTTGTAATGGCCTTGTCAAATGTGAAATCAGCTGAACACTGAACACACATGAGAAGTGCAGCACCACGCTTATTAAATGAAACTTAAGGTATCAAGCTGGGTGCTGCGGCAGCGGATGCTAAATAGCTCTGCCATGAATGATGCCATCACTGATCACTCATAATTCAGTGTGTAAGATTTTAAAAATAAGATCCACAAACCAGCAGACATGGAGTCCAAACAATCGAGAACATTTGGGATGATTTATCAGTTAAATGAACTGATTAGTGGGCTAATGAGCTCAAACTGAGAATTCTGCATTGTGTTCTCTCCATACAGATCATTATAAAGCACAGAACAATTGTTTTCAAAATGACTTGGCTTGTTTAAAAGAGGAAATTTCAGGCATCATGCAGGTATGTCTCTGAGGCAAATATTCAAAGAGACTTAGCTGTTTTCTGATAAGTGTGAAAGTCATGTTGACAGAAGACTCAGAAAGACTACCACTAAAATAAGCTTGCTAATGTTAGAAAAACATTGTTTTGTTGTAATTATGGGTCCCACTTTATATAACAGTAAGTGGACTTAACTACTATGTACTTAGATCAAAATATAAATACAATGTACTTAATGTGTCCATAATGTATTAAAGAACAGTTGTGGTGCTCGAGGTGGGATACAGGTAGGTTTAGGGACAGGTTTGGTGGTACGGGCAGGTTTAAGAGTGGGTTTTAAGGGTTAGGCATGGTCAACAATGTAGTTATAAATGTAATTACAAAAGTTAATTACTGATGTAAATACATGCAGGTATTTAATGAAACAGAAGTACAATATAAAAACATGTATTTACACAATAAGTACATTATAACAAATGATTAATTTCAGTGTAAGTACATACTTGATATAAAGTGGGACCTAATTATGAATGTGCACAACTAAAACACACCATGGGTTCCTTCAATATATATTAGATAAGGAAGCTCTACAGTTGGAAATAACAGAATGCAAAATTCCTGTGTCTGATGTAAAACTTATTTTAAATCTGTATATTATGAGAAATGGCAAATGGAATGGGATGAGTGTAAAAATAACAAATTGAAGTGAGTCCATTTGTAAATGAAAGAAATAATTACAATTTTGAAAGTAGACATGACCAGGTTGTTCATACGAGATGTAGAATCGGACACTCAAGACTTACACACGCATATTTATTGAAAGGGGAAGAAAAACCTATTTGTGATTTGTGTATATTGTGAATATTTTGACGATAAAACATATTTTAATAGAATGTGTATTTTTAAATGATATTAGAGAGCGTTTTTATTCGGGAAATATTTTAAGTGAAATGTTTGAATAGGTGCCTCGTGGAGCAATTTTAGAATATTTATCTTTTATCGAACTAAAAGATTGTATATGACTCTTTTCTGTATTGTTGATATTTGAGTGTTCTTGTATGTTTAAAAAAAATGTTTACGATGTATGTTTAAAAAACTGATATGATAATATATTGTATATTAGGTACATGTTTTGCCATGAATATAGCCGATGTTGATGATATGGCATTAAAACTTAAATAAATAAAACTAAAACATACCATGGTATAATTCAAATCTGAAAGCCCTTGGTCCTGTTTTTAGCCACGCTTGTCTTTGTTTAGATTTTCAGTCAGACATTCATCCGGTATTTGTCCTCAAACTGCTTCTTAGTTTCTTAAACGTTTTCTTAAAAGCCGCCTTCTGTTGAGTTTTGATGTGATTTTTTTGACTGTTGTTACTGTGAAATATCTGCAATCATTGAGTTTAGTGATATGGAAGTGTAATGTGCTTAAAACCTGCCTGCATCTACTTTAGCTGTGTATTTATCTGAAAATAACCTTTGAATGCTCATCAGCTTATCAGAATCAAGCATTTTAGTATAGTATGATTTTAATTATTGAGTAGTTTGTGGATGTACAACTATATGCAAATGGATGTTTTGGTTAAATAATGTTCTTTTTTCAATCATAGAATCTTGAGAACAAAATGATCAGATTTCTGAAGAATGAACTGGAGAAGTTTAAGAATATCCTACAAGAAGAAAACAAACAAGAGTTTGTAAACGACTTTAATGAGAACAGAAGCATTATCACAGAAGCAGCTCTTGATCTCACACTCTTCTTCCTGAGAGAGATGAAGCAAGGTGAAGCTGCTGATACTCTCGAGGGTAAGAGACTCATGGCCATCAGTCAGACTGACTCTTACAAATATAGCTGGAAAAGTCAAGACTAAAACTTTTTCTAAAACATTGTTAAGACTAAATCTGTTTCTTTGCTCCTGTTTTTAGATGAGCTGTTCTTCATTAATCAGCTTAAAAGTAGCCTGAAGAAGAAATATCAAAGTGTGTTTGAAGGAGTTGCTCAGCAAGGAGACTCCACACTTCTGAATAACATCTACACAGATCTCTACATCACTCAGGGTGTGAGTAATCAGGTCAACACTGAACATGAGATAAGACAGATTGAAGCTGCTTCCAGACGTCATCAGTCGCTAGAGATACAGGTCGAATGCAAACATTTGTTTGAAGCACCTGAACAAGACAAGCAGATCAGAACTGTCATGACAACAGGAGTTGCTGGCATTGGGAAATCAGTCTCTGTGCAAAAGTTTGTTCTGGATTGGGCTGAAGGAAGAGAAAATCAAGACATCAGCTTCATATTTCCTCTTCCATTCAGAGAGATGAACTTGATGGAGAAAGAAAAACAAAGTTTGAAAGACCTCATAACTCAGTTTTTCCAAGAGACCAAAGGACTGAACCTTACAAGAAGTACACGATTCAAAGTCCTGTTCATCCTTGATGGATTGGATGAATGTCGTCTTCCTCTGAATTTTGCTGGTAATGAGACGTGTCGTGATGTATCGACAGCAGTCTCTCTGGATGTTCTCCTGACAAACCTCATTAAGGGAAATCTGCTTCCTTCTGCTCTCATCTGGATCACCAGCAGACCAGCAGCTGCCAGTAAGATTCCTGCTGACTGTATCGACCGACTGACAGAGATACGAGGATTCAATGATGCCCAAAAGGAGGAGTACTTCAGAAAGAGACTCACAGATCAGAATCAGGCCGGAGAAATCATTGATCACATTAAACAGTCAAAGAGTCTCTTTATTATGTGCCACATCCCAGTCTTCTGCTGGATTTCAGCCACTGTTCTCCAGAACATTTTGAAGGAGAACAGAAATCCTGAACTGAAACACAGGGCTAATGCTGAAACACTGCAGGAATCTCCCAGGACTCTGACACAGATGTACACACACTTTCTCCGCTTTCAGATCCAGCAGAGTAGAAGAAAGTTTGATGGAGAAAACACACCAGATGTTCTCTGGGATCCAAACCTCATCCTTTCACTGGGTAAACTGGCATTCCAGCAGCTGAAAAGAAACAATGTGATCTTCTATGAGAGCGATCTGAAAGACTGTGGCATTGACGTCTATCAGGCATCGGTGTACTCAGGCATGTGTACCCAGATCTTTAAGGAGGAGACAGGAATTATTCTTGGTACCATGTACTGCTTTCTTCACTTGAGCATTCAAGAGTTCATTGCAGCCCTTTATAAACATCTGTTTCAAGACGGTGATAAGAAGCATTTATCTATTTTTAGACAGAAAAACAAAAATAATGGCATGATTGATTTACTGAAGACTGCAGTGGACAAGGCTCTGGAAAGTGACAATGGACATCTGGACCTTTACCTTCGCTTCCTTCTCGGTCTGTCACTCCAGTCCAATCGACAACTCTTACGAGGCCTGTTGACACAGCAGGATGACAGAGACCAGAGCAAAAAGGAAATAATTGCATACATCAAGAAGAAACTTGAAGCGAATCTGTCTCCCGGGAGATCCATCAATCTGTTCTACTGTCTGAATGAACTGAACGACCAAACTCTGCTCAAAGAGATTCAGTCTCACCTTAGTGGAGGAAGTCTGTCATCTGCTGTCCTTTCACCTGCCCAGTGGTCTGCTCTGGTCTTTGTGTTGTTGACCTCAGAGGAGGAGCTGGAGGAGTTTGAGCTTCAGAAATTCCAGAGATCAGACGAGTGTCTCATCAGACTATCAGCAGTCATCAAATCCTCCAAAAGAGCTCTGTAAGTCAAAGTCCTTCTGTCATCTAAGAAATTGACATTTGCTGATATTAAATAATACAATAATAATGTTAATGAACATGCACAATATTGATATTGTCAGCATTTTAAAATGCTGTGAATAATTGTTCATTATTTAATATTTTAGTGTTTTTTTTATATATATACATATATATTAATATTTAGATTAATGTATTGGCAGTGTCTATTTTACTCATTTACTCACACTCAAAGGTTATAGACCTTTCCAAAAGTTTATTTCTCCTGTTGAACATAAAAGAAAATATTTTGAAGAAAGCTGGAAACCTGTAACCATTGACTTGCATAACATTTGTTTTTTGATGTTTGAGGTTTTCAACAGTCTTGAAAAATCTTCTTTTGTGTTCAACAGAATAAAGAAGCTTATAAAGGTTTGGCACCACTTCATAGTAAATAAATTGGTAAAATGTCTCTTTAAAACAGCAAATAAACTATTAAACTACATTATCTATGCGCAGTAGCTGATGTTATTGATGAGGCAAAAGCATATTTAAAGAGTACAGTTTTCTTAAAGTGTCTCCCACTTCTCTGAAATATAGTAGTGGATGAATGTAAGAAATTCAGGTCTGCTCAGCATCTGTTGTTATCCTCTCTCTTGGAGTATAATTTTATAACTAACTCTGGTATTTGTATGTCATAGCCCTCCCTTGTCTGTCTTTTTTGTGTTGTCTACGTTCTATACGTCTATGTTTATGTTGTGTCTGAAAACATGGCACTGCCTGTGTTTGTGTTCACCATGTGTTCCTCCATTCCTCCCTCCTTGTTTCCAACTGCCACACCCCCTTGTTTAGCCCTCATCTAGTTCTCAGTATCTGCACCTGGTCCTCATGTTCTTTCCTCCCTTTATAGAGTGGACGAACTATGATGTCAATTTGTATGCAAAAACCCTGAAGCGAGTTAGCATTTTAGCAGTTCCGGTTCCCTCGTCCAAAAGTCAATAGGTTTTTTCAATAGGATTTCAAAAAAAAAATCGCTTAAGGTTTGTGGCGAACACAAACTCAAGATACTTCCACGTTTTATTCTATGACATAAAACACATCAGTTACACCACACTCTTGATTTTTAAAATCTGTTATGCTTTTAAAAGACGGTTGCTATCCAGTTGCTAAACGGGACTATAGCCGTTGTCGGAGACCGTATACGTCATCGAGCTGAACTGGTCTAGGGTTGTTGCTGGAGTGCAGCCCACTTGCGTTGGACATTTGGATTTGTCTGTTATTTAAGTATTTTCATGAATAGTTTTTTATAGATTGTTGTATTTTTCTAAATGGGAATTCATATTGTGTGTAGATAATGTCTTCACTTGTAAAGACTGCCAGAACAGAATAATTTGTTGATCATTTATTTTTAATAAAACGATATTATGAAGATAACTTACTGCTTACTGGTGCAGTCGGTCTCTTTTTTGCTCTCAGTAATGCGAACGTGTGAATAAATGCATATACATGTGAACTTATTTAACGTGATTAATTGATTTTTCTTTGTTTCTTTTCTTCATCTGAACATATATAAGTCTGTCATAATACACTCCTCATTAACATATATAGCATATGTGACTGTATGAGGTGCTTTTCGCTGTACTTCGTAACAAAAAAAATAAATTTGTATGTTGTTCTGTGTCCTTGATGGAACTTGCAGGTATTTGATAGTCTTGTCCCTCATGCCTCATTTCTGTCGTCTATTACTAAGGTAAGCGGGCTGTATGCACGCGAGCGATACACTTATTTCAATGTCTTTTGATGATACTATGTAGGCACATTTATACATACAGTTTTACTTTTCACAACAACCGTAAAGCAAAACAAAATAAATTTCCCCACGTAAAAACTATCCAAAAGGCATGTAGGTCTATACGTTTTTGCGTCTTTATTTGTTTATAATACATAGCGTGGATTATAATATAATAAACCGAGAGATTAAACCTGTCATGGACCATATTTCTAAAAAACAAGCTTGAAGAGTTGTCTGTAGCAGGGTGTTTCTGTCGTCACAAACGAGCGCGCCGAAGGCTGTAGTCCGCTTATAGCCAAGCCTAAAAAATGACGGCGTGAAGTTGACAGAGCAGGTGAATCAGTCCTAGGACTTTTGACTCTTTGCCTTCTGTTCTCAGCCCAGATTGTTTGATATAAGTGTGACCCATGAGAGGAGTAATAAATCACTAGTCACAAAACAAAATCAGGAATCTGTTAAGCAGCTTTATTACAAAATACCAATTCGACTTCTAGTTAAAATCTCATATAATGGCCAACCTTAATTTAAAAAGAAAAAGAAAAAGAAAGAAAACAAACACAAATAAAATAAAACATTAATGACAAACCTCAAGCCTCCAACGGGACAAGACCATTTGTGAGATACAGCAACCAATAACAGTTCTTAGCTCCCAGTAGCACAGCAATCGCACTATAGCAACCACAGCACTCCAAAACTACCACAAAACCCCACAAACCGTAGAAAGAGCCCACCACCTCACCAGTGCCAGTCACGCCCACAAAGGAGACTCAGCGGCTGCCCTTAAAATAAGAGAATAACAAAAAGAAACAAACAAAACAGAAATTACAATAACAGTTGCGTACAACACACAACCAATAGGGCTTTTCACCAAAATAAACAAAAGGTAGTAACAATAGTCGTGCTAGTCCTGTAACACACAAAGCACTTGATAAATATTTGGAAATATTAAATCTACATTAAAATTGCTTTGATAAAATTCAAATACCTTACATAACTGGATCTAGCAAAGAGGAATTAAAAACCAACCCAGAGACTCTTCCTTAAGAACACCTATAAAAACCATTTTATTTTAAATAATCAAATTATCAATCATCATCAATATTTAACAAGTAACATTTTAAATTTCTTTTACCTTAGAGACACAAGTACCTAAGTCCTGACGACTGTGTCACCAGGCCCAATCACCGTTAACATGGATGGAATTCTGGAACACACCACAATAAAATAATTTACCCAGCCTCTTTGCACGCATTTCTTACCTCGCAATAAAGTTCATGCGTGAGGGTACTTTTATGTCCTCCGTTACACAGGGAAGACCTAACGGCACGTTCTAAATGAATGTAATCAAACTTGACATGACATCAATTTAAACAGCTCTCATGATAAAATAAAGAATAGTCATGGTAAATGTAGTAACTAAAAGCAAATAACCTAAACCTAATACCCGCTTGTTTATAGCCTCCTGAATGAAAACCGAAAAGCACGCTATACTATTGTGTGTCTATTTATAGCACAACATGTGTGTAATCAAACTTTACACAATAGCATCAGATTAAACCGAAACAGCTCTCACAATAAAATAAATAAACAGTCACACTTAACATAGTGGGTAAAGAAAACAAATTACCTGAGCTGGGTACCTGCTTATCTGTCACCTCACTGAATGAAACCAAAAGCATGCTTACGCTATTGTGTGTCTATTTATAGCGACACCGGCACCTATTACGCTACGCTGCAGACTTGTGGGAAACGTAGTTCCAAGCACATACGTCACTCCATCACATAAGCTTTTTCTGATCAGTGAGGGGATCTTTTGGTTTCACTTTTGTTGTCATGTTTGTGAAGTTCGCGTTGACAGTTAATTAGACGTATTTATTACCTCTGCTCACTCTTCGTTAGATATTTTCATTCTTATAAGTGCTGTGATTGAACTTGTCCGAAAAATTTATGGACTATGTCAAAAGATAAAAAACGCAAATCTAAGTCGATGGATTCATCTTTAAGTCTCGGTGCCTGTGTTAAGGTGACCCGGCCTCGGATGTAGGCCTACTTGTTCCACTACCCAAAACTCCGCTTAAGGAACCTAAACAAAAAAAAGGCAGAAATGATGGGGATGATGATGATGATGATGGCGTTGAAGACTTGCAGTCTCCTTTAGCCACTGTAATTATATCATTCCTCAAGTCCGTCATTAATGAGAGAGCAGACATCCTTGATAAGGGCATCGAGGAGGTTAAAATGTCAGTTGAATTTCTGACAGAAGAAATCAAGGATGTGAAGGGGAAAGCGGAGCTAGTTGTTAAACGAGTGACAACTGCAGAGAAAAAAAAACAAAAACGGCAAGCTTGAAAATAAGGTAAGGTACAGGATCTTTCCAGATATCAGAGGAGGTGGAATTTGCGGCTTTACGGGTTACCTGAACAACAAAGAGAAAACGTCAGACCGAAAGTTCTAGATATATTTGAGGCTGTCATCCCAACCTTTGCTGGTAAAGCTCACAAACTCATCGATGTGGCACATCATTTGGGTAAAATGAGGAGCGAGAATGCTCTGTCCTCTGAAAATAAACCTCGAGGAACTATTCCACAGTTCACAATGCGTCACTTTTGTGATGCTCTCTGGAAAGCTGCAAAGAACTCTACTTATCTGACAAAACATCATCTGCGGTTCGCAGAGGATCTGTCCCCAAAAAATCGAGAGCAGCGCAATAAACTTTAGCCACTTGTGGAGAAAGCTCGGCAACAAGGACGCCGCGCTTGTTTTGTCGGTCCAAAGGCGTTTGTTGATGGTAAAGAACTTGTTTCACAGAACATGGAAGTCACTGAATGAATCATACTCGAATAAGTTTGCTATTAGGTCTGCTACTTTTTTGGCCTAATGTTTAAGTTTAATAATAGTGTTTTTTATTTATTTTTATTTTTTTACTATTATACTTTTATCTTTATTAAAAGTGCTATAAATAATCAAAGAAACTTGAATTAGACTTGAAGCACTTTATCAGTGTCATACCCTCTGCACGATCCCGCAGTCCCAGTCACCGTTCCCAGTCACCATCCACCACACACCACACCCGTGAGCACTCTCCTGATTACTGATCTCCCACACCTGCACTCACTTCACTCCACACACATAAATACTCATCTCACTCACTCACACTCACCGACTGGTATCGAACTCACATGGTCTCACCTTGTCTCCTCGTCTCATCTTCCTCGGATGCTCTCCTGTGCTCCCTGTGTGACTGCTCTGTCTCCTTGGGGATTCTGCCAGCCTACTGAAAGGGAAGTGACTTTGTATTTACCTGAAGACTGCTATGCACTCGAACTCTCCTCTTTTGAATCACGCTTTATAAAAGCTCTAATCATCTGGTATCGATCTTTAGTGTTGTTATTTGAAGTTCCTAAAATAAATAACACACTTGTAATCTCTGCCTCCTTCTCCTTGTTGTGACCGTGGTAGGATACCAGTCCAAACAAAATAAACAAACAACTCAGCTGCATCATGGAAGCTGCCGCTGGATCCCCTGATCCATTTGCCGAGATTGTCAACACGTTTGTACAAACATTTCCCTCCGCACCGTTAAGTGCAACGCCTGGCTTCCCCACCATCGCTAATACGCCTATCTCTCACCCCCTCAGCTATGAAGGCGCGCCCAGCACCTGCAGTGGCTTTATACTCCAATGCTCACTGTACATCGAGGCAAATGCTTAGCAATTCCCTGATGAGGTATCAAAAATCTCTTACATGATATCGTTACTTACAGGAAGAGTGCTGCAGTAGGCTGACTTGCTGTGGACTTCGAAGAGTCCTGCACTATCCTCATTTCAAGTTTTCACCAACCACTTCCGGGAAGCATTCAGCTTGGCGCTCACCCCACTTTCAGTGCATGATAAGCTCATCAACCTCCGTCAAGATACCACCTTCATACATGATTACACTCTGAAATTTCGCACACTCGCTGCCAGTAGCGTCTGGAACCACGTGGTGCTCCTTGCCGCCTACCGGAGGGGTCTCCAGCCAGAGGTGCGTAAACAAATGGTGATTTATGAGGATAGTGCTAACATTGAAACCTTTATCAAGAAAGCAACGTCAGTTTCCCAGCATCTCTCAGCCTGTTCCACATTCTCACCTGTCGCCAGAGATCCTGCCGTCCGGGCTCCTTCACCACCGCCATCGCTCACTGAAGAACCGATGATCACGGATGCATACCACCTGACCGTGTCAGAACGCCACCGCAGGATCCAACACAGGCTCTGCCTGTACTGCGGAGAGGCATCCTATCAAATAGCAGCCTGCCCTGTTCGTCCACCTCGCCCAATGGTGAGTGCTTTCACCCTTACACCCACTGTGTCTAATATACCCCATATCCATGCCAAAATAATCATTCACTCCCGTACTCTTCCTGTAAATGTCCTGGTGGATTCGGGAGCGGCTGGAAACTTCATCTCCTCGAACTTCCTTGCCAAGCATCACATACCCACCATCCGTAGTGACACCCAATTCCAAATAACGACCATCCAGAACTCACCATTGGACGATGGTAAGATCTCGCAGCAGACAAAAGAGGTCACCTTACTCACCTCGCCTAACCATATCGAGAAGCTGGTCCTTCTCGTCCTTCCACGGTCCAACGTGGATGTCATCCTGGGTCGCACCTGGCTTATCCAGCATCAACCAGTGATCGACTGGAGCACAGGAGACATCCTATTCTGGGGTCCGGCCTGCAGTGAGCACCAGAACTCTCCCAGGAAGCCCCATTCCGAAGCCAGCCACAGACAACTTCCATTACAAACCACCTCCATCGAGAACCCTCATGAAACCACACCATCTACCATCCCGAACATCTATCACTCCTACCTCGATGTCTTTAGTAAGGAACGGGCCACCCAGCTACCCCCTCACCGGCCCTGTGACTGTAGTATTGATCTGCTGCCTAACGCCAAGCTACCACACGGGCGGATTTACCCATTGTCCCGTCCTGAGCACGAGGCGATGGAGGACTACATTCAAGAGGCCCTCCATCAGGGGTTCATCAGGATTTCCACTTCTCTCGCTGCATCCAGTTTCTTCTTTGTCTCAAAAAAGGATGGTGGATTAAGGCCGTGTGTTGACTATCGGGTCCTGAACGAGGCTACGGTGAAGTTCGCATATCCCTTGCCACTTGTGCCAGCGGCCTTGAAGGAACTCAGGGAAGCCCGGGTCTTTACCAAGCTGGACCTCTGCAGCGCATACAACCTGATCCGTATCCGAGCAGAGGATGAGTGGAAACACACACATACACACACACACACACACATAT
>CAIGQQ010023400.1:0-25366 GCA_903798035.1 Danio albolineatus
GTACAAAATAATATAAACTTGACTGAGTGCTTCATTTCCCCTTTAAGCCTTAAAATGCTACTTTCTCTGTGATGTCGTAAACAGCATATTGCGTTTTTGATTTCTCTTATCTGATTGGATGCTGTGAGCACATGATTTTTTCCATAACCTGGTTATCATTACAGACGGCAACAGCATCAAATTATGAGGCTAAAAGAAAAGGTCCGTTTCTAATGTCTTGGAAGCAGACATTTACACGAGTACAACACGCCAAAAAAAAAAAATAAAAAAATAAATCAGGGTCTGTTTATACTTGAACACACATGGCCAGAGTGCGCCAATGGTCACGTGATATACGTTTGTGGTGGAGTAGTGTGGAGGGAGATCTGTTCAGAAACGCTAGTGTGGACGCAGATCGTTATCATGCTAAAACGCAGTCTTAAAACTAAAAGTGTGCTAGTATTAGTGTACTAGGCCTCAGATCAGCTTGGATGATCAAGACTTCCATGCAGCACATCTGTATAAATAATACATTGCAAGCTGAAATAAACAGTGCTTTATGGTTTTTCTATGAAGTCTAGCTGTATTCAAGAACAGAAACTGAATGTAAAATAGGCCTGTCACGATATCTATTTTTTGTTGTACAATATATTGCAACACAATATATCACGAAAAACGATATTATTGTCATTTTAAGACCATTTTAGGCCACTCATTATATAATGCCACAAGGGCAATATAATAGCATCATAACGCAAGTACACTCTTCAAAAGAACACATCATATTTTGTTCTTTAGAATATTTAATTTAATTTAGACCAGTGGTTCTCAAACTGTGGTACGCGTACCACTAGTGGTACGCGGGACTTCTTCCAGTGGTACACGGAAGAATCTCTGAATAATAAAAGAATAAAATGAACACATTTTTTAAACCCTTTGACGCGTCCGATAACACCGTGATCAGAGAGCATTGGCTGTTCCCTGAAGCGTACGAGTACACCGGAGTGCTTGGAATGTTTACTTTAGTGCATCGCGTCATCAGATGTTAAAAAAATCCGTCTGATTGGCGCGGAGGAAGAAAAAGAGGCGCGCGCGCTGGCGGAGAGTTGTGCGGAGGGAGAGACGCGCTAGAGAAGCCCTTCAGCAGACCAGTCCTGTCGTGTTGAGATTTCAGTTACTAACTCGGGAATACTGCACGTATGAATTGGTCAAGCACTGTATATGTGTAAGTAAGGGATAATCAACGGCTTGCCGTGCGTTAATGCACGACGCGCAGGCAGACAGAGAGATAGAGAGCATGTCAGTGCTGTTTATACATGCTAATATTATTATACGATTTCATCAGTCCGATCATGGGTGGACAAATAAGACATTCTCAGTCAGATGAGTATTTTTCTAATTTTGCGGATCTCCCGTTCGCCAGTAACATTTCTCATCGGTTTCACATGCGAGTTGCTATAGTTACTATAAACGTTTGGGAGAAGAGCATTCATTTTGAACTGTGATCAAAACTGACTGGAACTACCTGTGCGTTGCACACCCTCCAGCCAATCAGAATCAAGAATATCAACAGACTATGAAATTTATGCATTAATCACTGGCTTTTCTGACACACACAGACTACTGTAAATGACGAGCAGTAAGCAGATCTAATTTCTAATTTAAATATGTAATTCCGAATCGTATCAAAATACAAGTTAACGTTTAGATATCAAAGTTATGTTATATGTACATGAAAATATATCTCAAAAGGTATAAAAAATGTATGTATATAGGCTACGTATATGACATATAACCTATATTCATCATGTCCAAGCAACATTTCCAGGTTTTGATGAATAGGCTACTATACATTAATACTTTACAAGTACAGCAGTTTTCTTTTTATTATTTAAGAACAGTGCCATTTTTAAATCACTTTTAAAAGCACATTTTAATTAAATGGTAAAGTTATTTTTTTACTCTGCAAGCACAGTTAATGTTCAAACTATTTATAATGTGTAAAGTGGCTGACAATAATACATATTCTTAATAAAAGGAATTGATTTGTCTTTTTTTTAACTGTGCAGTGCTGTCGCTGCTTAATTAGGCCTACTGCGCTACTGTATTTCAATACCGGTCATTATGGTGGTACTTGGAGAGACAATTTTTTTCTGAGGTGGTACTTGGTGAAAAAAGTTTGAGAACCACTGATTTAGACATTTTAATAATTTAATGATTAAACTTTGGAATCAGAATGTGAAAACGCATATCCAAAACAAATACTAATAAATGTAAAAAAAAAAAAAGCAAGGTAAAAAGTAACAGAGTCTGCAATATCTGCAATCAGATCTAATCTCAGTTGTCAGGCACCCACATCAAAATATACTTTAGTCATTTATGGTAAATACTAGTGTTTAACCTGTTATGTTCGACGTTAGTTTTGTGTGTGTATTTATTATTCTCATACTCTCGGTTTCTTACTCCACCTTCAGGTTCTTATTGGTCCCGCTTTTTCTGTCAATCATCATTATGACGGTGCCAGTTCCACCAATCCCTGGACGCGGCGTGTGATTTAAAGCTCCGACAGACCAGTGTGTGGGGTGCGCTTTGCCTCGGCGTACCTTTGTGCTCCACGTAATCTTGAGTTTATGCTTCGGCTTTTGTAGTGATTTGTCTCAGTCTTACTGTGGTAATTTGAGTTTACTTGTTAAACGTTTTTAGCTTTAAGTAAAATGATTTGATGGTTGTTGTGTGATTCTAAACAGTTTACTTGTTAAACTTCGTGAGCTTTAAGCAAAATGACTTGATGGTTGTTGTGTGATTCTAAACTGAATCTGCGACCTTCGTGGTATGTTTGTTTAGTTTAGATTACGTTTTGTTAGACTAGTTGGAGTGCTTTGCCACCTGTGTAGTTTTGAGTTTTGTAGTTAATTAGTTTAGATCGAGTGTCGCATACACTGAAGATATCGGGTTTATTTTTCATTATTTATTTATTTTGTCGCCTAGTTTAGACATTAGATTTAAGGATTGTTTTGTTTTGTTAATTTCTTTCTTTCTCATTCTTTTCGTTTAAAGATAATATTGTAAATATTTATTTCTCTTTCTCCATTTATTATTGTTACTTATTGTTTATTCCATGAAGTAAAGAGCTTAAATAGAGATTTGATTCCTGCCTCATCCTTGATCTGTCGCACTCATTACATCTGTCTCACCTAAATGTTACAGCATCCCGCTTAAACATCTTAAACGCGTAACAAACCATACTCACACCTCCAATAGAGGCAGAGGTTGTACAATAACCTAAAATGTTGCAAAAATTGTTTATGTATGAGCGATATATATTGCGTCAACAAATTGAGCTCATGTTTATGTATTGTGCGCTAAGTCGATATTTTGATTATTGTGACAGGCCTAATGTAAAATAGCATGGTCATTGCAAAAATAAAATATTTCATAATGTTTAACTTTTACCAAATAATCTATCTGCAATGGTCACTCCACAGGTTTACACACATTGCAATGTTGATGCTCAAATCATAAATAGTGCAGCCCTAATTACTATATCTGAACTTCAAGCACTTTCATGAAGCCTGTAAATAAAATCAACAATTCTCCAATAGCGCATCGGTGCGGTCGCTCACCTCCTCCAGCAATGGTGGCCTTGATGAGCGAGTCCAGCTCCTCGTCTCCACGGATGGCCAGCTGTAAATGTCTGGGAGTGATTCGCTTCACCTTCAGATCCTTAGAAGCGTTTCCAGCCAACTCCAGCACCTGCACATACCGACAACACACACACCTGCATTACACACCAGTATTACACCGCTGCAGAGGATCATTGGACACCGCTGGAATGTTGTGACGGACCAATCAGAATCAAGTATTGCACTCTCAGACAACAACTGATTCAACTAATAACACAGACAGACACAGCCGGGTACAAGCAATCATCTTCTTTCACCATTAGTGAACACGCGAGTCTGGATTTTATTTGATTATTAGTCTATTTTTTGATTAAGAAAAGCTTTCTATTGATGTTTTGTGTTGGACAACATTTGGCTGAGATGAAATTACTCCAATCTGAGGGTTTACTACTACTAATAATAATAATAATAATATATTAACAGTAATAATGATAATAGTAACAGTAATATTAATAATAATAGCAACAGTAATAATAATAATAATAATAATAATAATACAGTAATAATAATATAGTAACAGTAATAATAATAATAAAATTTAACAGTAATAATAATTATAGTAACAGTAATAATAGTAATAATAATAATAATAGGAACAGTAATATTAATAGTAACCGTAATAACAATAGTAACAGTAATAATAATAATAATAATAATAATACAGTAATAGTAACAGTAATAATAATAATAATAATAACAGTAATAATAATAGTAATAATAATAATATAATTAGTAACAGTAATAATAATAATAATAATAATAATAATAATAGTAGCAGTAATAATAATAATAATAATACAGTAATAGTAACAGTAACAGCAACAGTAACAATAATAATAATAATAATAATAATACAGTAATAATAGTAACAGTAATAATAATAACAATAATAGTAACAGTAATAACAGTAATAATATTAATAGTAACAGTAATTACAACAATAATAATAATTCATTCATTCATTTTCTTTTCGGCTTAGTCCCTTTATTAATCCGGGGTCGCCACAGCGGAATGAACCGCCAACTTATCCGGCATTTGTTTTACGCAGCGGATGCCCTTCCAGCCACAACCCATCTCTGGGAAACACATTCATACATTCTCATTCACACACATACACCATGGACAATTTAGCTTACCCAATTCACCTGTACCGCATGTCTTTGGACTGTGGGGGAAACCGGAGCACCCGGAGGAAACCCACGCAACCACGGGGAGAACATGCAAACTCCACACAGAAATGCCAACTGGCCCAACCGGGTCCTGCCCCAACCGGGGATCGAACCAGCGACCTTCTTGCTGTGAGGCGAACGTGCTACTCACGCGCCACCGTGGTGCCCAATAATAATAATAATAATAATAATAATAATAATACTACTCGGGGTACCCCCGGGATCCTCCTAATGAAATTCAAGGCTTTTTAAAGACCATTTTTAATACCATTTCAAATGAAATTCAATGCCAACTTTTACCCTCATACTTCTGTTGGAATGGGTACAATGTCAAATCTGTATAAATTAACTTTAGAAAATAATTATGTACAAATATACTACTTGAATAAAATAGAACATTTTATTTAAATTATCAGTTATATTTAATACATATACAACTGTAACACATTTGATTTGTAATAAACCAATACATTTGAACTTGGTGAACACTATAGCCGTTGCTGCAATTTTTCGCCCAGACTCTCAAGTTCGGTCAACGTCTGCTTGAGGTTTCTTTTAAACGCGTTTGACTTGGTAATTAGCTCAGCCTCCTCTAACGGGTGTGTGCACTTTTGCGCTTTCTGCTATGACGTGAGCGCGAGGTGCACTTAAAGTTACGCTGCATGAATTTAAATAGACTACATTAGTAACAGTTCATTTTGTCACGGTATGAACTTAATCCTAGGAAAAAGCAAAAAATACATAAAATAAGACCTTTGTAATGAATTTCAAGACTTCGTATACCAAATTCAAGGCTATTAAGGCCTTAATTTGAGATTATCACATTAAAGGTTTTTTCAATGCTTTTAAGACCCCACGGTAACTTGATGATGATGATAATAATAATAATAATAATAATAATAATAATAATAATAATAAACCTGAGAAAAGTTAAAGTTGTTAAAATTAAGTTCTCAGCAATGCACATTACTAATTAGAAATTGAGATTGACATTTATGGAAAGAAATTAAAAAAATATCTTCATTGAACAAGACCTTTAGCTATTATTTACATAATGATTCTTGGCATAAATACTCATTTTGACCCAGAGTGCATTTATGCATATTGCTAAAAAACAAAAATACTTATGCAACATAAGACTTCGTGAATATATATCACCCTGAACAACAAAACCCAAGTAAACCGTAAGAAATTAATAATAATAATAATAATATTAATAATGGGTAACGCTTTATTTTGATGGTCCATTTGAGTATTAGTAGACTGGCTGTTTAAATGTCTGTTGTTGAATGTCAGCAGATGTTAACTGACTATAAGAAACTTTGCAAGTACATCAATTTACACTAACCCTACCCCCAACCCTAACAGTTCTCTCTTAGTTGGCATGTGGATGCAATGTAACTTATATTCAACAAACGGACCATCAAAATAAAGTGTGACCATAATAATAATAATAATACTAATACTACACACTACTCCTATTATATATTTCTTTGGGGAAAGCCTTGTTTCTGTTAGTTTGGCTGAAATAAACAGTTTAATTAAATAACAAAATAAAAATCCAGGGTCAATATTATTAGCCGCTTTACTAACTTCTTTAGAAAAAACAACACCACTTGTCCAATTAAACAAATTAACATTACTCTTTACTCTACCAGCTAAATGTGGCCCAATTCTGATTTTGTTTGCTCCTATGCGAGACAGATCGGATCTGTTCTAGGAGTGTGAACACTAATAAACGCCTGCATTGGGATGCACTTTTAAATTTAATAAAAGTAGAGATGTTTGATCTGGTTTCAATGTGTTTATTGTGCCTGCTTGCGCCCTCTTGTGGGCATAGAAGACAATGCAGGACTTTCCAAAAATAACATGAAGTATTGCCTTTAGAATTTGCATATTATTAAAACCTTGCATATATTTAAGAAAGAAATCAGAATTCAGGTTATCAGACAGTCAGTCTTAACATATAGCCAATGGCTGTCCCAGAATAAACCCTTCAGTCTCATACACAGGGTTTCTACAGGTTTCACCCAGTCAAATTTAAGACTTTAGGACTTTTATGAATTATTTTTCAGACTTTTACAACCCCAGTTTTTCCAGCAGAAACGATTTTTTTTTTACATGACTCACCGTACTGTTTTATGCTACAATTTTTTTGCTTAAAAAAAAAAACACACTATTTCATTACAAATAGTTATATATTATTATCTTTGTTCATGCTTCTTTACAAAAGAAAAAAAAATCAAAATAAATAAATACAAAAAAATAATGATAATAATAATGATAATAATAATAATAATAATAATAATAAATGGCAAAAGAAAATGAAAACGAGTAAAATCAGCTATTACGCCCCCCGCTGCTGGAATCAGCTTCCAGAAATGATCAGATGTGCTCCAAAATTAGGCACATTCAAATAAAGACTGAGTGAAAACACATCTGTTTAGCTGTGCCTTTACTGAATGAGCACTGTGCTACGTCCGACAGATCGCACTATTGCGTCTTTTTCTTTTCATTCTTTTATAACTTGTCTTAACTCATTTTATCTGTTTTCATCAGTTTTTATTATTTTATTTTCTTATACCTCAATTTTATTTCTGTTTATGTAAAGCACTTTGAATTGCCACTGTGTATGAAATGTGCTATATAAATAAACTTGCCTTGCCTAATAAGTGTATGGAAAATTAAAACCAGCTTAATGCAGACATTCAACAATTAGAATCAAATGTTAACATACATTGCCAAAGTTGAAAGTAAATATTTACAATTAAACAGTTTAACTGTTACTATTTTATACTAACAAAAATTAATATGAAATAAAATAAAGGAGAGTGCATCTATTAAACGGAAGGCAAGACCTTAAGAGAGTTAAAGTCATAAAACATTGCAAAAACAAGCAAACCCTTGTATACCCATCTACACCAATGCTGATTAAACATAACTCTTCGATTCCCCCCTCTTGAAAACTATAATACACTAAATGCATGCACAACAGTCCGTCCAGCTCAGTGTCCTCACCGTAAAGGGTCTACAAATACACTGTACTTTTAATCAAATGTTACTGTAGTGAACATATTCAAACAATCATGGTTACAATGCAACTAAATTAGCCATTACAATATTAGTTATTAATCGTCTTGTTAAGTTTGAGATGGACTGCTGGTGACTGGATGCACGTCAGCTCGATTGAATAGCTTTACATGGATATGGGAAAAATTAAGGATTATTTAACACCATTTCAGTGAATTTAAGGCCTCAAGTTTAGTTGTAATCATGGTTTTAAAAGGTCGGCTGATAAACCAGTCAGGATTTAATCTGCTGGATGTACATCATCCTTCACTTAACAGTGTTATAAAATCACAGCTAGCCACCAAACAATTAGACCCTGGGTAAAAAAAACAACACACATTACCTCAGCGGTGAGATACTCCAGGATAGCGGCGCTGTAAACCGCAGCCGTAGCTCCGACACGGCCATGGCTGGTGGTTCGGGTCTTCAGGTGCCTGTGGATACGGCCTACAGGGAACTGGACAAGCAAACAAACATGCTTAATTATGCCGTTTCACTTTCAGAATTAATATTCCCACTCGCTAGCTTGGTTTGGTTGGATTCGCTCTTCAGTGTTTGGGTTTTATATTTATATATTACATAGAACTGTGAAAGTTGGATTTCAATTTACTACAAATTCATTCATGTTGAGCTGCTTTGACACAATCTACATGGTAAAAGTGCTATAGAATTAAAGATGAACTGAAAATAAGCTTTCCTGATCGTTTATTTCAGTTTGATAGACTGGATTTTAAAACATCTATGTACTTTTCGCATCCGTTCCTCAGGTGCACTGCAAAAATTTACAATATATTTATAATTAGTCTTGTTTCTAGCCCAAACATCTACAATTCTTAAAATCAAGCAAGAATCAAACCAAATGGTAATGTTTTACTTAGTTAACTAATGTTTTTATAAACGAATTGTAACACTGATAAACTAATATTGATAACTGATCAGTAACTTTTATAACTAGTAACATTTTCAAGAACCAAATGGTAACATTCAGATAACTAAACAGTAATGTTTTAATAATTTAATGGTAATGTTTTTAACCAAACGGTAACATTTTGATAAACAAATGGTAAAATTGATAACTACTGAGATGACTAGAAAAGTTCATTTGACTTGACGACAAAAAAAATAAGACAGATTAACTTATTGAATAACTAATGTTTAAATAACTGAACGGTAATGTTTTTATAATGGAAGAGTAATGCTTTGATAACTGGATAGCAATATATTTGTAACCGAGTGGTAAAACTTTTATAACTGCACAGTAATGTAGTCTAACACTATTACTTAGCTAAGCGAATGGTAACTTTGTAATAGAGCTGCACGATTATTCGTAAAAAGATAACGATCTCGATTCGACCCCCTAGACGATCAATCCAACATTTCTACGATTCTGTCAATCATATTTTCAAGTTCAAGAGAGAAGCAAAGGCGGCCGCACTAGTCTTCATGTGGTTTTACCTACAATGCTCAGCAGCGTGGACACCTCCAAATGGTGTTGAAAGAGTCACATACTGAATTTATAAGGTCTAATTCACCCAAAACGGTCATTTCTGTCTTCATGTAACGATGTATTCACGACTGCAAAATCATGCGTGATGTGAGCTGTTACCACAGAGATGACGTCTACTTTAGTGAACAGAACTTGCATAGGCTGTGAATAACAGCTAATAAAGTTGCAAATAACATTTAGTTTGTGGCACGGAGCGCTTTTGAGAGCGAGCAGCATGCGAAGTATGACCGCACAGTGAAAAATGAAACTGAAAGTGCACAGTTTTAATAAACGCATTGCATACGAGCAATAATTACAACAAGCATTTGATGTTTTTCTTTTAGAGCGTACACAGAGTGTTGTGCATGAGAATAAACGTTTAACAGTGCCAGTAATACAAGGCTACTCAAGCCTATATAATGTTGAATATAATGCAGGAGGGAGTCTGAATGACAAATGGCTGATTTTACCTGTAGAAAGGTCTAATAATGTTGTCAACGACAGACTGCATGTCTCAAACAATTCAACAACAGAATTATGAATGGTTGTATTTTGAAATAATAATAATAGCCTACTCATACTAACCTTTATTTTACACCTAAAGAATCGTGATCTTTATTTTAAGCAAAAATGAAAACCTTGATTCTCATTTCAGCCGGAATCGTGCAGCTCTACTTCATATAACTGAATAGTAACGGTTCGTTAAGCGCAAGTTGTGATAACTGAATGGTAACATTTTCTAAAACTGAACATTGTTTTGCTAAGAGAAGGTTAACTGAATGGTAACATCATTTTCATAACCAAATATCAACATTTTAACAACCAAACAGTAATGTTTTGCTAAGGGATGGTTAATGTTGTGCACTTGTTTGTCAGTTAGTTTTAATAATAATAATAATAATAATAAAAAAAACTAACCCTAAATTAAGCAGGTTTTTCCTTAACACAAGCTAAATAATCTGCCAATGAGAGAAGTGAAAATAGTTTATTAGCTGAGAAAATAATCTGGTTGTGATTCCAATTAGATTGTTTCTATTTTAAATACATCTATTTCTGTTATCTGAACAACTTTTAGATTTCTATATAGTTTAACCATTTATCAGGCATGCTGTAAAAGATCCTTAAGAGTCTAATCTAAAAGAAATTATACATAATTTACCAATTCCTCAGTGAAAGTAGACTATATTTATGTATACATACCCGTCAAAATAGGTTTGGTCGATAAATAAAGATAATAAAATTTAGATTTGTCAAGCGTTTACTGATTTTATTTAATATTTTCCTCTGCAACAAATTAATTGGGTGTACTCCTTTTCGAACTGTGACTTCTGGTTTTCTTTAAAGTTAGATTAGTCAGCACCAAAGGAAAAACTGGAATTAAACGCTATGGAAGTCATTGGTTATAGGTTTTCAGAATAACATGTTAAGTGTTTAACATGAGAAACTCACTTATGAAGGTTTGAAAACAAGTAGATGCTGAGTAAATAATGACCATTTTCATTTTTTGATTGGACTATTCATTTAAATGACTGTAGTTTGAGTGCTCGTTGCTCCGAGGAAGACTTTGATACGGTTAATAAGACTTATCTAATACGTTTAATAATACTTCTTGAGTGCGGTATGGAAATTGTGCTAGCTTCAGCATTATATGTATATTATTATATTGAAAGATCAGAGAAAGCCAAAGTCTCTTCCTCCTCAGAGCACTGGACAAAAGACGTGCATTTAAATGCTAGGTGTGAATGCTAATGAGTCTTCTTTGACTAATTGTGATCAGAAGGCATCTTAATGGAAGGTGTGAAGAGCCCAGATCAGCCCCTTATCCCTCGTCTAGAATCATTCAGAGCTCTCTGACTGCTTTGGAAGTGATGGGAAAGTAACGAACTGTGAAATGGTTGAAAATGTATTCAAATCAATTGAGATGCAAAACAAATAGCAACAATACGAGTAAGAGTTTATATGAATGAACGTGTGCATTTTATCTCTGAATGAGTCAAACTACAGTCGTTTTAAATGAATAGTCCGATCAAAAAATGAAAATGGTCATTATTTACTCTGCCTACTTGTTTTAAACCTTCATAAGTGAGTTTCTCTCATGTTAAATACTTAAAATGTTATTCTGAAAACCTATAACTAATGACTTCCATAGCGTTTGTTTTTCCTTCTATACAAGTCAATGGTTACCGGTTTTCAGCATTCTTAAAAATATCTTTGTGTTCAACAGCAAACTCACAGGATTGAATTAAGTATATAGCAAGTACATTTTCATGTTTGGGTGAACCACCCCTTAAAATACAGGGCTGCTTTGTTTACAGCTGTAACCATGAAAACAGGATATCCCTGCTGTTTATAAGCGCCTCCTGCTGGAAGAGAGTGAAACTGCAGCTCATCTGCTGCTTCACATGTTTTACTGCAACAAGTTCACTAAATTGAAGTCATACCATTACCATACCAAGCAAAGATGCAGAATGAGCCATTTATTATCTAAAATCTGACTGTATAGTTGTAAAATTTGATGCAAAAACAATGAAACTGCACAACTATACAGTCTGATTTAGATTAAAAATTGCTTGTTTCTTGTGTGCTGCATTCTTGCTTGGATCGGGATCAAAACACAGTGGTTTGCTGCTATTTGAAAGACAATAATATCTTAAGATAAAAAGGGACCCATTCAAAGCCTTTGTTTTTTAAAGGATTTTTTAAAAAGATTTTGTTTATATGGAGATTTTATTTCTGTACATTAATTTGCGATTTTGTTTGATTAAATAAAATTTTAAAAATCATTCATTCTGGCATTTGCTTTTGCTCGCAAAGAAACGTGCAGCAATGTCCATTTACACAATTTTTTCCAAGTTTATTTAATGAAAAAAATAAAAATTGATTAACAGAGTTGGAGTTTTTGAAGTTGGAGCACTATTGTATAAAGAAAAATATAGTGCATTTTATTCAAACAACGTGAACTAATCCTTTAAAACTCAACATTAGATCTAGTTTGGAGTCAGTACCTGCAGACCAGCTCTCTGAGATCTGGAGACGGCTTTCGTCTTGGCTTTTCCGCTGTCTTTTCCTGCTTTGCCTCCTGCCTGTGAAAGCGCAAGAAAAAAATATTTAACACTCAATGTAAATCACACTGTGGTCAACGTGAAAATGTAGTTTTCTTTAAAAAAAACTAACTCAACAGAAAAAAAGCCATTGGAATATATGTAGCTCTAGTTAATTTGAGAGGTATAAAAGCTTTAACATTTTATAGTAATACGATGCATAAAAAAATACGCTGAAATGCAGATTCACAAGGAATCCCTTTTTAGCCATGAAAATCACCTTTTGGCATTATTTCAGATGAATTTTCTCTCAAAATTCAGAGTTTCTGACTATCTGTGCACTTGTTGCAGTTCTGCATTTATTGTTTGTCTTTGGTCACAATTCTAACTTATTGCAGCATTACATTAATTTACTATTCTTTGTTCTTAATACTTGTTGTAATTATGTTATTCTTGGTCATAACTATAAGATTACCTCTTGAAATTAAGAATTTGCTTCTTCCAAATCCCATTGTGCTCAATGTAAAAGAAAATTCTCAAAATCAAACGCAATAAAGCATCTGCATTTAGTCATTCGCAAATTAAGCAACTCATTTTTTTTCTTTTCTCCTGATAATTCTGAGTAACAATGTGATAAAACAATTACACTGAAGAGCAGATTTATATGGCAGCTTATCTCAGACATGGAAAAACCACACATATCTGCACCACTTCAGAGGGATTACTCAGAGTTTGACGATTTCTGTGCACTTTGTTTGTTAGTGTTCACAATTCTGACTTTATGACCAACAATTCCAAGCCTTTAATTGCATTTTAAACTATTTATTTTACGCATTTGGTTTGTAGGTTTTTTTTTTACGCGTTTTGAGTTTGTGGTTTTGGCTCTTTATACCAAATCTTTTTACATCATCATTCTGCATTTATTGTTTATTTTTGGTCACAATTCTAACTTATTGCAGCATTTTTAAACAATTCCTCTTAATTCTGAGGGTTTATCATTCTTTGTTCTTGTTATTTGTTTTTAATATCCAAGTTGTAATTGTTATTCTTGGTCAGAACTATAACTTTACCTCTTGAAATTAAGAATTATCTTCTTCCAAATCACATTGAGCTCGATGTAAAAGAAAATTCTCAAAATCAAACACAAATAAAGCATCTGCAGGATCTGCATTTAGTCATCCACAAATTAAGCAATACATTTTTTTTCTTTTCTCTTGATAATTCTGAGTAACAATGTGATAAAACAATTACACTGAAGAGCAGATTCATATGGCAGCTTATCTCAGACATGGAAAAACCACACATATCTGCACCATTTCAGAGGGATTACTCAGAGTTTGACGATTTCTGTGCACTTTGCTTGTTTGTGTTCACAATTCTGACTTTATGACTAGCAATTCTAAGCCATTAATTGCATTTTAAACAATATATTTTCACGCATTTTGAGTTTGTGGGGTTTTTTAACGCGTTTTGAGTTTGTGGTTTTTGCTCTTTATACCAAATCTTTTTATATCATCATTCTGCATTTATTGTTTGTTTTTGGTCACAATTCTAACTTATTGCAGCATTTTTAAACAATTCCTCTCAATTCTGAGGATTTATCATTCTTTGTTCTTGTCATTTGTTTTTAATACCCAAGTTGTAATTCTTGGTCATAACTATAACTTTACCCCTTGAAATTAAGAATTTGCTTCTTGCAAATCACATTGGGCTCAATGTAAAAGAAAATTCTCAAAATCAAACACAAATAAAGCGTCTGCAGGATCTGCATTTAGTCATTCGTAAATTAATCAACACATTTTTTTCCTTTTCTCTTGATAATTCTGAGTAACAATGTGATAAAACAATTACACTGAAGAGCAGAATCATATGGAAGCTTATCTCAGACATGGAAAAACCACACATATCTGCACCACTTCAGAGGGATTACTCAGAGTTTGACGATTTCTGTGCACTTTGTTTGTTTGTTCACAATTTTGACTTTATGACTAGCAATTCTAAGCCTTTAATTGCATTTTAAACTATATATTTTCACGCATTTTGAGTTTGTGTTTTTTTACGCGTTTTGAAATTGTGGTTTTGGTCCTTTATACTAAATCTTTTTATATCATCATTAGGATAGAAAAATCTGCTATTTATGTTCAACATTATAGCTTAATTTCTTGAAATTAAGTTTGCAGCTTCCATTTTAAGTGTAACGTAACTTACACCGTGCAACTTATTTCCCGCAAATGGGAGTAAAATGAGTTCATCCGTCGCAACTAAAACACAAATTTCGATGAAAATAAGTAAAACCTGCGAAATTTGTCGAAAGCTTTGTTTGTATTCTCAATATTTAAAGTAAAATAACAAACAACACTTCACCTTTAGCTTCTTTAACCTTATTTAAACCACGAGCCAGCATGTCAAACAAAAGAAAATGCGGGCTATATTTGATTCAGCTCTTCTAGCTCTAGATATAGTTTTAAAACACCAAACTATGATCTGATGTGTGATTATTAAACATGCACGAGCTCTTTTGGTGGCTTTAGCAGATTAATGCAGCAAACTGACTTTATTCTCGCGGTCGGCGCTCGTTTAGCAAAACCGCGCGCTGATTAAAGCTTCACGAGCTCGAATTTACAGCCGTTTACACTCAATAAATCAACTAAACGTAACCTATATCACAAATATCGGATGATTAAAAACTTATCTTACCATTTCGCCAGATGAGCTGCTTCTCTTTTCGCTGGAAACGGAGGGAAAACACAATGATGAGCACTTCAGCGATAGCGCGGTATGTTCTAGCCTAATAACCAATCCGCGAGCGCCGTCTTGGTTTGAAATGGTCGTTTCGTCCAATCACAAAGCCTCTCTGTATCTGGGTGATTTTTTTCAAGTTCCTTTTTTTCCTCTACCCAACAGCGCACCAGTGTTGTGCGCACGCGCGCTGCAGTCGTCATTCATTACATTAAAACCGATTAGAAATATGTCTTATGTTTAATATGTTGGGAATTTTTCGATCACGATCCGATATATACTGATAAACCGGCTGATACTGTGTAGGTTCTGTTGCCAAAGCTACAATACATAACACATAAATGACGAAACTGAGTATGTTTGGTCAGATATTTTATTTATTTAGATATATTTCTTATCAGCTTATGTTTATCTCCGTCGTTTGGATAAAATTGTACAAACGCAGCTGTGTTCAGACCATTTGACTGTCTTTGACGACCAGTAATTGTAAAAATGACGCTAAACTTGGATAATAAGCATAAACAGGATGCTAAAACTGATATTTATTCCTCATAATGTAATTATTTTAATAATCTTCATACAGTTTAACCTCATTAAAGTTCTTTCCTGTTAAGATTAGTGTTTAAAAGTGGTATTTTCTGATATTTTCACAGTTAATCGCTGTTAATTGTCAGTTTAAATGGAGTAATGCGTTTCTTTTGTCCACGTTGCGATAACCTGTCCATTGTTGTTGACTTCTTACCTTGAGTTCGTGCGCGTGCGCATGCGCGATGCGTTTGCCGCCTTTACGTACTTTTCTGAAGAGTGGTCATAAACGAATGAATCACCACAATAGTAACGCAAGAAATGCGCGTAAAACTACAATACAGATTAAATACATGGATATATGTTGATTAAAAGAATGTTTCACGAATAACATAAGGAAATAAACAATGTTTAACAAAATACCCTCATCCATACAAACTGTTAGCAAGCTTATTAATAATTGTTTGCTTGTTTCCATATTTAAAAAATACAATTTATAGTAGATATAGTGATTTTGAACTATGGGACGATAACCGTTTTCAACGTATACCACGGTTTGGAAAAGTCAAGGTTTTCATACCGCCAAAATTGTTTGCTACTGTTCCTGAGGTGTGGGTAAGATTTTTTATTTACATTTTTATTTTTGTAGGTGTAAATTGTAAAGAAGTTAATAACCAATCCGTGAGCGCCGTCTTGGTTTGAAATGGTCATTTCGTTTAATCACAGAGCCTCTCTGTACCTGGGTTATTTTTTTTAAGTTCCTTTTTTTCCTCTACCCAGCAGCGCACCAGTGTTGTGCGCACGCGCGCTGCAGTCGTCATTCATTACATTAAAACCGATTAGAAAAATGTCTTATGTTTAATATGTTGGGAATGTTTCGATCACGATCCGATATAAACTGATAAACCGGCTGATACCGTGTAGGTTCTGTTGTCAAAGCTACAATACATCACACATAAACGATGAAACTGAGTATGTTCGGTCAGATATTTTATTTATTTAGATATATTTGGGGGAAACCGGAGCACCCGGAGGAAACCCACACCAACACGGGGAGAACATGCAAACTCCACACAGAAACACCAACTGACCCAGCCGAGGCTCAAACCAGCGACCTTCTTGCTGTGAGGCGATCGTGCTACCCACTACACCATCGTGGCGCCCATTTTCCTTGTTACAATTTTCATTTATTGTATTCATTTTAATGGTAAACATGCCTTGCAATGTTGATTGTTCCCTGTTTTGTTATGTAAACTTATAGAAAAATAAATAAATAAATAAATAAATATTATATTGCACCACAATAAAAAAAACAAGTATACTACAGTATTTATTACAGTTTAACACATCACAATAGTTAATACTTTGATGTTATATTCATTAACATGGATATAATATGATTAAAAGATTATTGCCCAAGTAAAATATGGAAATAAACACTGTTTAACAAAATACCCTCACGCATACAAACTTAGCATGCTCCTTAATGTTTGTTTGCTTGTTTACACACAAAAAAAACGTTAGTAAATACTACTATAAACTATATTACTGATAAAAAAATGACTGTAGTTTTCTACAGCTATACATTTTATAATGCACCACAATAAAAAATTAAGTACACACTGTAAAAAATAAAAAGTTGAGTTAACTTAAAATGTGAAAGCAACCGGCTGCAAAGGAATTGTGAGTTTAACTTCAGTGTGAACTTCAGTGGTTGAAGTTGTGGCAAATAAATTTTTTAAGTTGACCAAAAAGGCTGGTTTAAGTCAAGTATACTTTTCTGGAATAATTTGGCCCAACGTCAAACACTGAAGCTTAATAAACTCAACATTTCTTTGCAGCCGGTTGCTTTAACATTTTAAGTTAACTCAACTTTTTATTTTTTGGAGATATGGAGAAATCTAAATTTAAAGTCTCCTCAACTGATTTATTTTATTTTCATTGAACAAACAATTTCAAACATGCAGTTGAATCATTTTTATGAGTAAATTCAGCTCTGAGCTCAAAAATATGTCCAGCTAACTTACAATTTTAAGCTGAGTTAACAATTTGTAAGTTGTATTTTTTACAGTGCAGTATTTATTACAGTTTATCACATCACAATAATTAATACTTTGTTGTAATATTCATTAACAAACATAATATATAATGTGGTGACGCAGTGGGCAGTGTTGTCGCCTCACAGCAAGAAGGTCTCTGGTTCGAGTCTCGGCTGGGTCAGTTGGTGTTTCTGTGTGGAGTCTGCATGTTCTCCCCGTGTTGGTGTGGGTTTCCTCCGGGTGCTCCGGTTTCAGTCCAAACACATGCGCTATAGGGGAATTGGGTGAGCTAAATTGTCCATAGTGTATGTGTGTGTGTGTGTATGTTTCCCAGTGATGGGTTGCAGCTGGAAGGGCATCCACTACGTAAAACACATGCTGGATAAGTTGGTGGTTCATTCCGCTGTGGCGACCCCGGATTAATAAAAGGACTAAGCCGACAAGAAAATGAATATATATATACGCTCATCTGGACAAATGACTTTTATATTCCATATAAATACTATAATTATGCTATGATTAGTGATGATGAGTGATTTGTTGACATGGCCAACCCTAAAGCACAGAGCAGTAATTAAAACCATCATTAGTTTACACAAAATATTCAAAACAACTATTAAAAATGCAATAATATCTGCATTGGTGTGCCTGAACACCTTCTGGACTTTGAAATTCGTTGAGGGTGATTATTATTCATGTTTTTTTTTTTTTAAATAATACAGGCAAAAACAATCAAGATTTTATGCAATAAGAGAAATGTAATACATTTTTAAGTATAACAAAGAGAAAATAAAAGAGAAAAAAGAAACAAATAACAAAAAAAAGTGAAAGAGGGTACATGAAAAAAAAAATTACAGAATATTAAATAAAGCACATGTTTTATAAGTTTGAATTGCTTTCTTGTTATGAGAATCCAAGATGGTTTTTAAATACAGATCCAATTCTCGTTTAAAAAATAAAAAAATTGGCTTACAATGAGTATATTTGCATTTGTGTATAAAAAACTTGCCAAAAAATAATATGAGGTTTATACAAAAAGTTGAATTAAGGAATTGTTTTCCCTTCATGTAAAATCCCAAAATAACATGTCTATGATTATTATTCATGTGCGCAGCGCCTTTTTTTTCCTACAGTATGTCGCGCTGACCTCTGGAATTAATGACCGACGTCACGTTTGACGTCATCGCGCATACAGTGGCGGACGCTCAGCAGCTGATCCGCGATCAGATTTACGAAGCTCATCGTAATCCAAAGACTGGAACAACGGCTGATCCTGGGTCAGATCTTAAACAAGGCCATGCTGGGATATATTTGGAAATATAATTTACATTATCGTATATATTTATAGGAGGTAAAAAGTAGAAATAAAACACAATTATATCGCATATTGACTACTTTTCTGTAAAACCCTCTAGTAATATCTATTACATGTGCCGTTTTCATTTACAGATAGAATATTATACATATTCTGATATATGAGATCAACATTTATTTAAAAAGACCGGTTAAGTTTATTTAAATATTTAAAAGGTTTGTTACTTTCTCAGTTTTTATACTGTTTAAATGACATTTTAAAGAAAAAACGCTAAAATATCCATCAGTTCTCCTTCAAAGCTTGAGCCGAGCTCCAGAAGGACAGGAAGTGACTGCGCGCTGTTGGGGAAGTGTAGAATGGATACAGCTGCGGAGACTCACATACTTTATGTGACACTAGCCTATAACAATAATTAAAGTTTTTACATTACTGTGATGGTTTGGTTTAGGGTAGACATTAATAAAACACAATTTAATGGGTAATATATTAAATAATATGAATAATACTCGGTATGATTGTTGTGTTTACATAATGTGATGGTCGGGGTAGACGTTAATTAAATACTTTTTAATCTGTAATTTAATAGATATAACTCGGTATAATTACTGTTTTATGTTACTGTGACGGCTAGGTTTAGTAATACATTTAATACGTAATTATTCTCGTTAAACTTCCGGCCGCGGCTGTATCTCTTCAAGCAACAACCCGTACGGATCGGGCGGAGGAAACGTCACTGACCAATGAAGAGCGAGGGCACCGCTAACTCGCTCTGGCTGACAGGCGCGCGGACCAATAGAGACGCAGGAGCGGACCCGAGGCCAGTGCAGTGTATCCGCGCTGGTGTGTGTGAGGGAGAAGCTGCTGGAGGTGCTGAAGATGGCGGATGGAGACAGTGGGAGCGAGCGCGGCGGCAGCAGCGGCGGCCTCCAGCACTTCCAGCGGGAGCAGGAGACGCAGGAGCTGGCCTCCAAGCGCCTGGACATCCAGAACAAGCGCTTCTATCTGGACGTCAAGCAGAACGCGAAGGGCCGCTTCATTAAGATAGCGGAGGTGGGCGCCGGGGGCTCCAAGAGCCGCCTGACTCTCTCCATGTCCGTGGCGGCGGAGTTCCGCGACTACCTCGGGGATTTCATCGAGCACTACGCCCAGCTGGGGCCGAGCAGCCCGGAGCAGATCGCGCAGTCCTCCGGGGGCGATGATGGAGGACCGCGCCGGGCGCTGAAGAGCGAGTTTTTGGTGCGAGAGAACCGCAAATACTACCTCGACCTGAAGGAGAACCAGCGCGGGAGGTTCCTGCGCATCCGCCAGACCGTCAACCGTGGACCGGGCTTCGGCGTCGGCGGGGGAGGCGGGCCGGGAGGCGGCGTGCAGGCCGGACAGACCATCGCGCTGCCGGCGCAGGGATTAATCGAGTTCCGGGACGCGCTCGCGAAACTGATCGACGACTACGGCGGAGAGGACGAAGAGCTGAGCGGGGGTCCCGGAGCCGCGGGGGGCTACGGGGAGCTCCCGGAGGGCACCTCCATCATGGTGGACTCCAAGCGCTTCTTCTTCGACGTGGGCTCCAACAAATACGGTGTGTTCCTGCGGGTCAGCGAGGTCAAGCCCAGCTACAGGAACTCCATCACCATCCCGTTCAAGGCCTGGGGGAAGTTTGGAGGAGCCTTCAGCCGCTACGCCGAGGAGATGAAGGAGATCCAGGAGCGACACCGCGATAAGATGTACGAGCGCAGAGAGGAGTCCGAAGGAGAAGACGTGGACGACGACTGACCGGATGAGCAGAACAACAAGTGCATGAACTCCAATAGCCTACTAAAATATTGATGGGACAGAAAAGTAGATCTGTGAAGTCTCTGTGGTGAGGGTTTGGGGAGGGGGGGTCTGTGTTGGAGCCCTGAGGACGGGGTCTGATTTATTCCTGATGCTGCCCGGCCCTGTCAAACCAGCAAGTTTAATTGTCTTTGCTCACAATTTAACCTTTGTTACATCAGGCTGCTGAATTTCTACAAGCGGCACATGTGTGATCGAAGCAGGTGATGATAAGGGTGCATTACTGTCCAACATGTGTTTTCAGAGGGGAGATGTTTAGTATATATATTATATATAGCGTCACTGGTCTTCATGGTGTGTAGGCAGCATGGGACTTTCGCAACCAAAAGTTGTGTGTGTGTGTGTGTGTGTGTGTGTTCAGGTTATTTTATAGTAGATGTTCCCTAAGTTATTCTGTTTGGGTTTGCGTTCACGCATCGACACACCACTTTGAATGAGTGATGATTTGGTTTGACCGCTGGTTTTGTGTTGATGGAGATTTTTAAAACACCAGTTCCTAAAAGAGGCGTTTGCTATTTGATGGAGAAACTAATAATTGATATTATGGACCGTGAGATATTTTGGTTTTGGGGTCAAATATGACATGCTTTGTCTTTTTTTTTTGACTTGGGTCCAAGTCTCCTCTGAATATTGATGTGTGGTATCGGTTATCATAGAGGACAGAGCTTTGCGGGTGAGTGTATTTTCACTCCATCCCCTTCTGTGTTGTGTTTTTTTAATGTAAGATCATTCTTTATGAGAGAATAAGTAAATAAACCAGCATATTTTTGAATACACAAAGTACAAATTATATATAAACTACAGAATTATCAAAGCTTGAAAAGCTAATTTTGTAAAAAAGCAAAGCTGGGATTTGAAGATCGTCCAGTGTATTTGTCTTGTGAAAGATTATAGCGTCATATATGAGATTATTCTTCCCCAATCTCCTCCCACAGTCCTTTAAGTTTACAGCACACACTTCATTATGTTTTCTTTATATGTGATTAATATATATGGAAGGCCGGAGGGGACAAAATTCAGCATAAAATATGTTAAATTGAACTTATTTAGATCTACAGTTTGACCGTCAATGCATCAACAGCCAATCAAATTGCTGTATTTGAGCATATTTAAATATACGACACAATAATTAATAAGATACAGTGTTTATTCAGACTGACATCCACATATACGGATGTCGACTGATTGAAATTGCTGCAACACAGTCAAACTGTCCTCAAATAAAACACATTCGTACCTAATGGCCTTCCATAAATATACGTCTTGCGAGTCCATTTCTGTGCATGGCCGTCCCACATTTGCCTTTTATTTAATTTATTAGTTTAGTATCTGCAGATATATCAGGGCTCAACATTAAGGACTGCCCGATGGCCCGGGGACAGTGTGAGAGATGCTCGGGACAGTAGACAGAATCATTACCGGCCCGATCAGGCCAGTGCTGCCTTGTCAATAAATTTTAATTTGCCTGCGACTATTTGTCAATTGTGGAAGGTTAATCCTGCCAATTTTAAATAAATTAAACAAACACTGGACATTAAAATGAAAACCAGATTAACAATTTCATTCTAAAAACACTGCTCGCAAAATACCTGCCAAAATTGAAAATGAAATTAAATTATTTAATTTTTATTTTCAGTGTGACAACACGTCGTCCATGTCAAATTGATCATTAAAATGAAGTTGGCGATTTAAGATTTAATTTTCACTGCATTTCCGCATCAAGACTGCCAATATTAAAATGAAAAGCCAAACAGAAAAATAAAATGCAATGTTATTAATGTTATAATAGTGACACAATTCAAATTAAAACGTAAATTTTCATTATTTTATTTCCAATGTTTGTTTAATTTATTTAAAATTGGCAGGATTTACCGTCCATAAAAACCAACACAGCAAAGAGACGACAACATGACCGCAACATCAGATTATGAGTAGGCCTGTCACGATATCTATTTTTTGTTGTACGATATATTGCACCAAAATATATCGCGATAGACGTTATTATTGTCATTTTAATGCCAGAATGGCAATATAATAGCATCATAACGCAAGTACACTCTTAAAAAGAACATATTTGTTCTTAAGAATATTTAATTTATTTAGTCGTTATAATAATTTAATGATCAGGCATTGGAATCAGAATGTGAAAAGAGGTTGCGATATCTGCTACCAGATCTATTTTCAGTTGTCAGGCACCAACATCAAAATATACTTTAGTCATTTATGGTAAATACTACAGTGTTTTTTAACCATACTGACACTGACACCTCCAATAGAGATAGAGCGGTTGTGCAATCAGCTCAAATGTTGCAACAATTGTTTTATTTTACGTATGGGCGATATATATTGCATCACCAAAAATCATTGAGGTCATGTTCATGTATTGTGTGATAAGTCGATATATTGATTATTGTGACAGGCCTAATTATGAGGCTAAAAGAAAATGTCTGTTTTGTGATGTTTTGCTGTCATTAAGTCAGCCAGGTTTTGTTTAAAACACCTGCACATTTTCCTAAACATTTTTAGAAATTATTTTTGACATGTTATTTAAAATATGTGGCTAAGAAATAGCAATTAACATTTTAATTTTTTTGTTTGGTGGGGCCAGTGAAAATTTTGGCAGGGCAAGTAAAAATCTGAACCACTGGTCCAATCGGGCAGTAGAACAAATCCTTAGTGTTGAACCCTGTATATTGCAATCTTTATTTAGCCTTTCACCAAAAAGAGAAATATTCTAAGAATAACCAAGCAGACCAGTGGGTTATGATGGAGAAAGATTGTTAACGTTGAGAATTATTCATCCGTGCACTTTAGCAAAAAACACAAACTGCGATAAACTTGTGTCCATGACTGAAAACATGCTGTGTTTATGTTTGAGAGCAGCAGCCTCCTTTGGGTTTTTATATTGTTAAAGGGTCAGTTCACCCAAAAATTACTAATGAAGTTCTTAATGAGCTCTTATTTCTTTTAATTAAGAAAGTAACATTGCAAACCGAGAGCCATTGACGACTATAGTAGGGAAAATGACTACAATTGATGTCAGTAGCTACTGGATTTTACTGAATATCTTGATTTATGTTTAACAGAAGGACAACTCAAATAAGTAATTAATGATGACTGAGTTAGTTTTTATTGTGTGAACTGTCCCCTTAAGTGCTGAATAGCAGTCAGTTGTGTGATGAAATATCAGCGGCTGGTCTCCAGGATGGCTGCCGAATGCCAATCTCTGCACTTCCAGGCCTGCAGCAGCTGTTTCTCCTCAACAGCGAGCTGACTTCGCAGGCCGGCTATTTTAATGCGAGGAGTGTGAGTATTCCTGCGCTGCCGGCTGCAGATTCAGCTGTGCGGTGTTGAGGCACAAGAGCCTGATTGTTGAGCCGTCCGCATGCCTCTGAAAACACTGTTACATCAGCAGACTGCGTTTACTGCACGTGACGGACGCGTATGCTGGAGAGAATCCTGTCGTTTGATGCATTTCCAGCCAATAATCCTGAAATACACCCTGATTCCTGAGATTTTCTGAACGCGTCGCATTGCTATCGATTCTGGGTTTAGTTTTAACAGAAGATGACACTGTAGGATGTGTTTTTAACAGCAGAGGGCGCTCTAGGCTAGAGTTTAACAGCAGATGGCGCTCTAGGCTAGTGTTTAACAGCAGAGGGCGCTCTAGGTTAGTTTTTACCAGCAGATGGTGCTCTAGGCTAGAGTTTAACAGCAGACGGTGCTCTAGGCTAGAGTTTAACATCAAACGGTGCTCTAGGCTAGTGTTTAACAGCAGATGGCGCTCTAAGCTAGTATTTAACAGCAAATGGTGCTCTAGGCTGGTGTTTAACAGCAGATGGTGCTAATTTTAAACAGCAGAGGGCGCTCTAGGCTAGAGTTTAACAGCAGGCGATGCTCTAGGTTAGTTTTTACCAGCAGACGGCGCTCTAAGCTAGTGTTTAATATCAAACGGCGCTCTATGCTAGTGTCTAACATCAAACGGCGCTCTACGCTAGTGTCTAACATCAAACAGCGCTCTATGCTAGTGTCTAACATCAAACGGCGCTCTATGCTAGTGCTTAACAGCAAACAGCACTCTACGCTAATGTTTAATAGCAAACAGTGCTCTAGGCCAGTGTTTAACAACAGAGACAGCACCCTAGGTTAGTTTTTACCAGCAGATGGCGCTAATTTTAAACGGCAGATGGTACTCTATGCTAGAGTTTAGCAGCAAATGGCGCTCTAGGCTAATGTTCTACAGTAAATGTCACTCTAGGCTTGTTTTTACCAGCAGATGGTGCTCTAGGCTTTTGTTTAACAAGAGACGGCACTCTAAGCTATTGTTTAACAACATCGTCGCTCTAGGCTACTGTTTATCAACAAATGTCGCTCTATGTTAGTGTTTAACAACAGATGACGCTCTAGGCTATTTTTTACCAGCAGATGGCGCTCTAGGCTACTGTTTAACAACAAATGGCGCTCTATGTTAGTGTTTAACAACAGACAACG
>CAIGQQ010023401.1:5664-16553 GCA_903798035.1 Danio albolineatus
GCGCGCGTTACCATATTTGCATAAGTTTGTTCATTCACGTCCGCCTTTTTCTTAGTGTGGGTCGAAGCGATGCCACCAAAGGAACACCCTTGCGCTGTTTTTGGATGCAAGGCTCAACACAAGAGCCTTCGTCGTCTTCCTGGAAATGAGCAACAGGGGCTTAAGGGCGTACTCAAGTGCGCTGAATCGGGCTCAGGCACGGTACAGGTGGCCGGCCCTGGCCCGGTTGGAAGAGCCCGGTTCACTTGGGCATTGGCGCGGTACGCTTGTAGTGAGAGTGCAAAGCACGCATAAGCCTCAAATTGAAGAGGAGACGTGACTTTTGGGGACTGTTTCATATGGATTTAGTAATCATTCTTAATGTTTAATGAACGACACTGTCGGAAATTATTAAACCTTCTAATTCCTGCAGCACGAGGACTTTATGATTGTTTATGAGTGTCAGCGGTGGCTGATCTGTTCGGTGGAATATTTGACTGTGTGTCACTGCATATCAAACGACTAAAACGATATAATCATATAAAGAAATCTCACTGAAATCTCCGCGAGCGCTTCTCTTACACAGAACAGTGCATCAGATGACGTAAGCGTGCTCAGGCCCGAACGCAAGAAGACCGCGGGCCGTCCGGGGAGACGGAAGGGGAGACTAGCCTGCTTTTGCCCGGTTAAAGGCAACTGTACATAGTGTGAGTACGCCCTTAAGTTTTATCTCTAACGATGAGGTGCCTGAAAACGTACCTAAACTGTCGTATGTTTGCGCTATCCATTTTAGCGCAGACTGCTTTGAGAATGAGGGGAAATTCCACTCAGGATTCGCGAGTAAATAGTTTTTGAAAAATGGATCAGTTCCAACAATCCGCGATCCTTTTTGCATATGAATCATACCAATGCAGTGTTTATCTCAGTGCTCTTTGTTTGTTTATTCAGAGGCAAAGTTAGTTCGTATCTTCAGCAGGACTCTTTCAGTGTGTAAAGACAGACCTTAGTCAAAATGATTAGAACGGTTGCTGAGTTTACAGCACGTTACTCTACTTTCGTGTAGAATTTTCGCCGCATTTTGTGACAGGATAGTGTATACACACACGGCTTTCTGACGCTGCTTACAGAGTGCATCTGAGTTACCGAGAAATGCGGAGGGCTTTTTATTTCTCTCATACGCCGCGCGGTATCAAACGCTCCATTAAAATCGCTCTCTTAGCAGTTTCTCACATCTGGTTTGTCACGGGGGACATGCAGGAAATGTTCCTGGATAAAAGTGAAAGTGCCAAACTGCCGTTAAAGTCGACAAATTAATAATTTGGCAAATAATTGGATGACTGTAAACAGTCACTGTCTTTCTCCCCTGCGTCTGTGTGTTTGCTTAGCCTGTTTGAAAGTCAGCACGTGCACAAATGGAAACTCCCATTTTTATGCAAAACCTTCCCTCTTTTCCTCCCTTGACACTCCCACCTAAACAGAGCTGGACACACCCACTTTCCTGAGCTTTTCCAGACTGTAGGTGTGAAAACACCCTGCTGAGACAGAGGGGGGTTCGTGGCCCTTTAAAATTTTCACTCCGTAAAACAGAAAAAAATTAATAATAATAATTTGATGAATGAAGCAGCGTTTTAATAGTTTTAGTTTTAAGAGTAGTAATAGTTTTAGTTTTAATCTTGTTTTTTATAAAATAGCACATTTGTCATCTCTTTCCTCTTTTACCGTTATTAGGTTTAGCTCTTGGCTTCATACTGTAACTACTTTCCAGCATGGACTGTGTGTTATTTTATCCTCAGTGGTTAGAGAATATAATTGAACAGTATGCTTTAAATCTCTGCTTGTTGGGGAAAACTGCTTGTTAGTAAAAAAGAAAAACAGTGTTGACTCTTTTGAAAACAGCGAAGAGACTTTCCCTGGCAGATGGAGCTCGCTGCGTTTCAGTTTCTCCTCCACAAAATGTTGCGAAACAGCTTCCGGCGGCGTGTTTGATGCTTCTGTACAGTTAGCAGAATTAATATCTCCTTCATTAGCTCACAGCAGAAAAGCACTTTACTGTGTTTTATGCTAATGAAGATGGAGAGTGTTTACGGTAACAGACGCTTTACGGCCGTGCGGTTAATTAAATGTGCTGATGTTCGGTATGTCGGTAATGTGTCAGTGCGCGTGTAAATTTCACAAATGCATTTGGAGGTGGAGTGAGTTATTGTGGGGTCTCGCTTAATGCAGTACACATGCTGACATGCACATTTCGACATGCAGGTCAGAGGCATAAATTCATGTTTGAGTGTGTGTGTGTCCATTGGTCTGTAGGTTTTGAATGTGAAGCCAACCTGTGGTCATTTATGCAATCATTTGCGTTCATTTGTTTACACTTAAAAATATACGCGACACAGTGGTGCAGTAGGTACTGCTGTCGCCTCACAGCAAGAAGGTCGGTGGTTCGAGCCTCGGCTGGGTCAGTTGGCATTTCTGTGTGGAGTTTGCATGTTCTCCCCGTGTTTGCGTGGGTTACCTCCGGGTGCTCTGGTTTCCCCCACAGTCCAAAGATATGCGGTACAGGTGAATTGGGTAAGCTAAATTGTCCATAGTGTATGTGTGTGAATGAGAATGTGTGGATGTTTCCCAGAGATGGGTTGCGGCTGGAAGGGCATCCGCTGCGTAAAACAAATGCTGGATAAGTTGGCGGTTATATATATATATTTATATTTAATATTTTAATTTTTATTTGTTTATTTAATTTTCATTTGTTTTATTTTAATTTTTAATTTAAATAGATTTTATTTTTTTACTGACATTTTAATTTTATATTTATTTATATTTTTTTTATTTTGTTTATTTATTTACTTTATTTCTTTATTTCTTTACTTTGCTTTATTTAGTTTATTTATTCACTTATTTATTTATTTACTTTATTTACTTTGTTTATATATTTATTTACTTATTTACTTTAATTTATTTGTTCACTTATTTATTTATTTACTTTACTTTGTTTATTTACTTATTTACTTATTTACCTCATTTATTTTCTCATTTACTTTATTTATTTACTTTTATTTAGTATATTTATTCACTATTTATTTATTCACTTTATTTATTTATTTATTTACTTTATTTACATATTTACTTAATTTATTTACTTATTTAGTTTGTTTATTTACTTATTTATTTATTTGTTTATTTACTTATGAACTTTATGTATTTATTAATTTAATTTATTTATTTATTTAATTTATTTTTAGGACTGCATGTTTAATGCCAATGGTGCTTTGTCTGAATTCACTGGCGTTTTAATTTATTTTTTAATTACAATAACAAATTATGATGGACATTAAAAGGGGTTTTATACGATCACAGAGACCGCATTTGTTTAATATTATTGCAGTATCATAGCATTAGAGTTCCTAATAACTAGGCCCACGCGGAATCTGCACACGCTGAAATCCGCAGATTTCTGCTAAATTTTAGCTCATCGAGTCTATTTAGTTACTTATTTACTTTATATTTCTTCAGTTTATGAATTAATTTCAGTAATATGATTGACTAAAATGAAAATGTTAAATTGATTTATTTGAAATACAGGATGTAAAGTAATATTATCTGCCTTTTCGTAGATGTATCATATGAGAGACTTTATATGAGAGGTAAAATATGAGAGACTTTGTTTACCAAAAAAGTGGATCTAATTGGATTTGCATTGTAAGCATTAAATTAAAGTTTAAAAAGGTATTATATTTTATATATTATATATTTTTTTAGTTAAGATACTCCTAAAATCATTCCACATAAATCCACAGATTTTTATTTTTATTTTTTATTTTTTACAAAATTCTGAGCAGAAATAGCAAACAAATGTCCACAGATTCCCTCTGGCCCTAATAAAATTTTTATATTTTAAAATCAATATTAATTAATAAAATCAATATTTGAATTATTAAATATTAAAATCAATCTAATCAATCTAAATCAATATTTTAATTAATATTTTAAAATAAATGTAATTAATAAGATCAATATTTTAGTTATTAAATATTAAAATCAATCAAATCGATCAAAATCAATCAAAATCATTATTTTAATTAATATTTTGAAATCAATTTTAATATTTTAAAATCAATTTCAATATTTTAAAATGATTTTTTTCCCTGTGATAACTTTTGTGTCTAGTATAATCTTTAGTGTCATAAATCGTTATAATGTCTTGATTTACTTACAATTAATGATTCTTATTAATGTTGAAAAAAATAATATTGCTTAATACTTTTGTCTGCTACGCTTATTAAACTGTTTTATGCTCGTGTTTTTTGTATATACGTTTTTCATTCAGTAAATTAATACAAAAATATTTTTATAGCTCAACAAATTAAATAAATAAACATGGATTTATTTTATTATTTTATTTATGTATTGTTATTAATTATTGAATAAAGTAATATATGTATTTATTTATTAATTTGTTAATCTATTTGTTTATTTATCATTCATTTTCTTTTTTGGTTGGTCCCTTTATTAATCAGGGGTCGCCACAGCGAGGGGGGTTTCATGACCCTTTAAATAGTTTTAAACAAACTTAAAAACTGCTTTTATTCCAGCGAAACCGAAAGAAATCAAAATAAAAGTGTGTGTGTGTGTGCGCGCGCGCGTGTGTGTGTGTGAGCGAGCAAGCACAGCAGTCAGGAGAGTGTTTCAGTATTCAGCATGCACTAGTGTAGTGTTTTAACATGTGTCTACCGTGGGGAAGGGTGTGTGTGTGTTCATTATGCAGGACTCCAGGGACGAATCGCGCACGCTAAACACACCTGATCTCCATGATGACCCGTAACCGCAAATCTGGCCCTCCTGTCTGCAGCTGTCATTTATCTCAACACACTTTCATTCTCTCTCTCTTTCTCGCTCGCTCACTCGCTTCCTCACTCGCTCCGTCTGCTTTTCAGCTTCTGCTCATTCATAAACACAGCCGTAGCATTAGATCAGGCTATACGAGGACATTTCAGAAGTATTATTGGTCATAATCATAATTAGTGGTATATTATAATTCAAATGAGCATTGTTCTGCTCATTGAGATAGTACACTGTAAACGATGACTGTTAATTAACTGTTTGTGATTCACAAGTGTTTAGTTACAGTTGTGAGTTGCATTGTGGGATGTTGACCTCTGCTCTGTCAACTTTGGATGTTGAAAATTCAACTCAACGGCTTAAAGGGCACATACATGAACCCTTTTTTAAGATTGTATATCACTACTATGAATGTTCTGAGTGTGCCAGTCTAGGTTTAGATCAAAACACAATTCAGATTGTTTTATTATAATGTGTTAAAAAGTGTCATTTTGGGGGCGTGTACACAGGTCGCTGTTTTAGGGGTGTGTTGCTTCACATGCAAATTAGTTTCGACTTCCCGCCAATCTTAACAAGGGGGCGGAGCCAAGAGCGCCCCTGCTTTGTGTACAGCAACACAGGCAGACAGAGAGAAGCAACATGAGTGAGAGGACCAGCATTCAGACCTACGTGTACGACCCGGACTCGGACACAGAACAAGCAGAGACCACTGTTGAGGAATCAATAATCCAAATGAGCCAGAATGTGTCAGAGTTGTAGTTACAAAATCATTTATGTCTTTGTCCAGTTTTACAGCCGCTATGTAACGCCGCATGCATCATCCGTAATGCGTTTGATAAAGTTCGGCAAATCAGAGTTCTACAAACAAATACAGACAAGACATAAAGATATCCACTAAGATAAACACTGCATTGGTATGATTTATATGCAAAAGGGATCGCGGATTGTTGTAACTGATCCGTTTTTCAAAAACAATTTACTCGCGAATCCCGAGTGGAATTGTCCCGCATTCTCAAAGCAGTCTGCGCAAACATACGACAGTTTATGTACGTTTTCAGGCACCTGGTCGTTAAAGATAAAACTCAGCCACTTAAGGGCGTACTCACACTATGTATAGTTGCCTTTAACCGGGCAAAAGCACGCTAGTCTCCCCTTCCGTCTCCCCGGACGGCCCGCGGTCTTATTGCATTCGGGCCTGAGCACGCTTATGTCATCTGATGCGCTGTTCAGTGTAAGAGAAGCGCTCGCGGAGATTTCAGTGAGATTTCTTGTTATGATTATATCGTTTTAGTCGTTTGATATGCAGTGACACACAGTCAATATTCTGTCAATAAATCCATATGAAACAGTCCCCAAAAGTCACGTCTCCTCTTCAGTTTGGGGCTCAGGCGCGCTTTGCACTATCACTACAAGCGTACCGCGCCAAAGCCCAAGTGAACCGGGCTCTTCCAACCGGGCCAGGGCCGGCCAACTGTACCGTGCCTGAGCCCGATTCAGCGCACTTGAGTACGCCCTTAAGCCTGTGTTGCTCATTTCCAGGAAGACGATGAAGGCTCTTGTGTTGAGCCTTGCATCCCAAGGGTGTTCCTTTGGTGGCATCGCTTCGACTCACACTAAGAAAATGGCGGACGTGAAACAAGAAACTTATGCAAATATTGTAACGCGTGCCTGTCAATCAATATGGGTGGGCGGGGGGACCGCACTCCTACGTAAGGTTGCGGTCGATCTCAAAACCGCTCCAATTGGTCCACCGTTTTTATGTTGTTAAATTGAAAAAAAAGGACTGGGTGTGTTTATATCACCCCAAAATGACCGTCTATACACTATACCTACACATATGACTGTCCAAACAGCTTAAAAAGTAGATTTTTCATCAAAGGTGCCCTTTAAAGGTTCAGGACAGCCTGGAGTACTTTTTTTTTTTTTTTTTTTTTTTAATGTTAAAGAGCCCATATTATACGTTAAAAATGGTCATATTTTGGTTTTAGGGGTCTCCAACAGCAGGCTAATATGCATGCATGGTCAAAAAACACTTTCATAGTCTTATAATTTGCGTTTATTTTTACCTCATTATCCCAGCGACTCCTATATGAATCGTTCAGTGATTCATTTGTTCCCAAACCCCTCCTTAGCGAGATGCTAAACTGCGCTGATTGGACCGATGACCAAGTCTGTTGCGATTGGTTGACATCATTCAGCGCGAGAGAATGCCCACCACAGCTAGTCAATATTGAAGTAGTCTGAGTGTGTGCGTGAGCATATCTGCCAACACTCGTTTTCCCCGGGAGTCGCCCGTATTTCAGACACCTCACCCCTGAAACTAACACCCCGGTCTTCCAGCATATTGCTCTATTCTTAACCATAAGTAAAAACAGCGACACACATTCAGTATAAGTGCACACAGTGGCAAAAGCTGAACCATTGTGAAACGGGACCGCCACACGTGTGTAGGAGAGCTGATGTAGCCATAGCAACGACAAACAGCAATGAAACACAGCTCACAAACGTATTTTAATCCATAAACAAAGCGACACGCGTCGCATGTACAACGTGCTTTAGAGGCGATATGAGAATACAAGTTAACCAGATACAATACAAGCAGATACAAGTTACAAAACACAATTAAATGCATCATTTACAAGCTAGAGAAAACAATGAGGCGACCGTTTTAATCGCACTTACTTACACTTGTTGGATAGCAGGCCAGGGAAATGTCCCGCTGTTCGCTGTTCTGTGGTTCATTTGCACACTTCCTATAATATCCAGCTGAGCACAGTGCTCTTCTGTGTGTTGCCAGATGTAGCTGACTGACTCCAATCCAAACCCTATCTTTTTACCTGCACAATCAAAATTAAAACTGCCCAATCTGGCAACTTTTGCTCGCTGCTGCTGCTGCTGTTGCTTGTGGGCGGGGTTGGGGGTTTCGAATCTCCCGGGGCTGCGCGTGCACAAATGGGCGGGGCTTATGTTTCGTGTTCACGTCATGCCGAAACGGCTAAAGACTCGTAAGCATGGCAACTCGTTTGAGGAACTATGAGTCGACTCTTTTATAGATGAATCAATAGTGTTAAACACTGTACACTTTCAGATTTAAGCCTTAGCTGGACATTTCACTTCACTTAGAGCTGTGGTACACACTGCATGCAAGCTCATTTTCAAAAACCCATAATAGGGGCTCTTTAACACATTTGTGTGTGTCTTGAGCATCAGTTCAGGCAGCGTTAGCTTCTGTCAGCTTTAATTTTGGGGAAAACTGGATCATTTGAAGATTTTGTCAGCTGATTTCATCTTCCGGGTTTAAAAATATTTTTTAGGATCAAAATCGGTAACGAATCTGCTAGTGGAGTGATGACTCGTCGGTTTCTCATTATTATTCATAGAGGAGTTTCCTATCCTATGAGAAGACCCTGCTTCTTAATTATTCATGAGAGCACGTGCTTTCTGGAGGCAAGGTAGACCTGCCAAGCTGTGAGGCCCAATGACTGGGTGAGATTGCGTCCGCGTACATCACGGGTCGTACAGTATGTGTTTGTTTCCAAGATCCACAGGGTTTGTTGCATGTTTTTCATCGCGATGCTGTCAGGGCCGATACAGCAAAGCTGTTGGTTTGCAGCAAGCATTTTTATGAGGAGAACTGTACGAGAATAGCGGACTTTGTCTTTTATCAGTTGAGTTTGTTACAGTCTATAGTTTATTATTCATTACTGGCAGGGCTAATCGTTGGTATAGAGTAGATAGGGAAAGAGACCTGCTGCACTGCTTTCCACCGTGTCTGCATGAACCGCCAACTTATCCAGCATATGTTTTACACAGCGGATGTCCTTCCAGCCGCAACCCATCTCTGGGAAACATCCATACACACACACTCATTCACACTCATACACAACGAACAATTGAGCCAACCCTGTTCACCTATAGTGCATGTCTTTGGACTTGTGGGGGAAACCGGAGCACCCGGAGGAAACCCACGCAACCACGGGGTGAACATGCCAACTCCACTCAGAAATGGTAACTGACCTAGTCAAGGCTCGAACCAGCAACATTCTTGCTGTGAGGCGATCGTGCTACCCACTACGCCACCATGGCATAACCTTCAATCCTGTTCCTCCATACTTAAATGTTTTTAGGGGCCATGCAACCCCTCTCTTTGAGGTCAAGTCTACCTCAAAAAATCCTCTGAGATGGGCGTGGAGCTCTGCTGGCTGAGAGATGAGTGGGCGTGGCCGGCAGAGCAGGGGAGAAAGAGGGGAGTGAACAACTGCTGTCAGTCGGCTCACAAAACGAGACTCAAATCGTGCGGAGACCCGTGATTTATAGTTTACAAAGGTAAAATACAGAGAAATAAACAGTAATTTAGTGTCCTGCTTCATTTGTTATTCGTAATTTCATATACACATAACCATAATTTGTTATATCATCATAAAGATAATCATGTTTATATAAACATTATAAATGGGAAGGATCATGGAAACTAATACTTATGACCTGTGATGTGCGCGGACGCAGTCTCACCCAGTCATTGGGTCTCATAGCTTGGCAGGTCTTGCCTTCAGAAAGCACATGCTCTCATGAATAATTAAGGGTGCTTTCACACTTGGTTCAATTGCCTGGACCGTACCCAAGTTTGATTGTCCCCCCTTGCCACCTTCTCAGTTGGTTTGTGTTCACACTGTCTTTTTTCCTTCTGAACCCCGGTACGTTTGTGTCCTCAAGCCGATGTTTTGTGTACGTCTGTTGCCAGGTGACAGACACAAAAGCAAAGCGCCAGAATGGAAAGACGTCCGCACATCGCGGTCGTTTCGCTTTTACTGAACCTTTTGGTTTTGGAGATACAGAAAGCGACTCGCGTCTATCTGCCGCAAACATATTATACACGTTCAGAACATCACGTGATGTCCAAGCTGTTTTTGGAGGAGACAAGCAGACATTATCACTGTGTTTGCCCTAGCTCAGTCCCGCTTGTCAGCAGAGTACAGGACGTGATACTCAGACACACACACACGAATGAACGTTATAAAAACTATAGTTTGTTGTACAGTTGGTGGTTCACTTCCGGCTTTTGGTACGATTGCATATACTACAAGTGAACCGTACCAGAGTTCACATAAACCGTACCCCAGACCACCTCTTTCAGGCGGACTCGGGTACGGTTCACGGGTGCGCACCCGAGTTCAGAAGACGTGTTCACACTAGCTAATCGTACCATACTATGATGTCAAACGAACCTGGGTGCAGACCAAAAGTGCTTGTGTGAAAGCACCCTAAGAAGCAGGGTCTTCTCATAGGATAAGTAAACTCAGCTATGAATAATAATGAGAAACCGACGCGTCATCACTCCACTAGCAGATTCGTGCTACGTCACCAATTTTGATCCGTCCCAAACATTATTAAAACCCGGAAGATGAAATCAGCTGACAAAAGCTCAAAATGATCCAGTTTTCCCCACAGTTAAAGCTGACAGGAGCTAACGCTGTCTTAACTGATGATCAACACACACAAATCTGTCAAAATCTCAAAACAAGAATTCCAGGGTGTCCTGAACCTTTAAGGTAGCTTGACTGATTTGTGTTTGAACAACATGAATGAATTGTGTGTGAGACCCTCCGTTTATGTTTTACAGTATATTACATGTATTATACCTAATTAATTTTCCCCCGAGGTGCACAAAATATGAAATGTTTTGTAATAAAATATGCCACTGGACATTTAAGAGTTTCATACATCAACTCTTGACTAAAACTGCTTTAAAATCCATAAAAACATACACACATTTGCCTTTTATTAATGTTGTTTTTGAGATTATAGTAACAGTACGGCTATGGCCAGTGCTATTATGAACTTTCTCTAATTTGAAGACATCAAGGAAAAATAAGAGGAGGCCTTTAAGGTGTTCCTTCTACAAAACAATCAATGTTTCCTATGGCTTTTGTTCTCCTTTTATATCTGCCATCATTTGCTTTAACAGATGTGAACGCCTTGAGACAATTAATATAACAAATAACCATAGTGAGATCAGAGGGTACAAACCGAGCAGCAGTGCGTGTGTGTGTGTGTGTGTGTGTGTGTGTGTGTGTGTG
>CAIGQQ010023406.1:7114-17987 GCA_903798035.1 Danio albolineatus
CAGACCATTAGACCTAGAACTCTAGATTCAGACCATTATATCCAGACCACTAGATACAGGCCATTACATCCAGATCACTAGATGTAAACAATAGATCTAGACCAGTAGATCTAGAACAGTACATAAAGAACAAACCACTATAATCCATACTAGTAGATCCATACCAGTAGATCCAGATCAGCAGATCCAAACCACTACATTCCAAACCATTAGATCCAGACCACTAGATCCAGACCATTAGATCCAGAACACTAGATTCAGACCATTACATCCAGACCACTAGATACAGACCATTACATCCAGATCACTAGATCCAAAACATTAGATCTAGACCAGTAGATCTAGAACATTACACAAAGAACGCTAGATCTAGTCCACTAGATCCAGTACATTAAGTCCAGACCACTAGATACACACCAATACATCTAGACCACTAGATCAAGACCAGTAGATCCAGAACATTAGATCTAGACCATTAGATCCAGAACACTAGATAAAGACGATTACATTAAAACCACTAGATTCAGTTCACTAGACCCAGACCAGTAGATCCAGAACATTACATACAAACCATAGGATCCAGACAAGTAGATCCAAACCATTAGATCCAGAGCACTAGATCTAGATCCAGACCATTAGATCAAGACCACTACATCCAATAGCCACAGCAACAATTCTAGAAGAAATCAGACTGTTAGCGGTGTGAGTCCCTCCCACTTGCAAGCCTGGATCTAGTGGTCTGAATCTAGCATGGCCTGAAATGGTCTGCAGCTGGATTTTATTGTTTGAGTCAGTTTCAGCTTCTCTCCACGAACAGGCGCAGTGAGTGAGTCTCTGTCTGCGCTGCTCTTTAAACGCACATCAGGCATTCTGGCAGCACATCGAGACTCTCTGTCTTTCAGGACAATAATCACATCTGTCTCCGCATCTCTGCGAGTCTCCACACCGGCACTGGAAGACAAATGACGCCTCTTCACCTCCTCTGCATCCAAAACATTTTCTGTTACCCTTCACTGGTGCGCTGTAATTGAGAAGCAGCCACGACGCACTTCTGTATCAAACCAGAGAGTCTATTTCACCGGGCGAGCAATTTACGACCCTGTGTCTCTGTGTGTGTGTGTGTGTGTGAGGCAGATTATTTAGCTTGTTTTTAAAAAAACTCAATTATTTGTGGCTAATTATTTCTTAAAATTACATTTCAAGATTGTCTAGAACAGTGTTTCTCAACCACGTTCCTGGAGGACCACCAACACTGCATGTTTTGGATGTCTCCTTTGTTTGTCACACCCATTACAGGTCTTTCAGTCTTTGCTAATGAGCTGGTGAATCAGGTGTATTTGGTTAAGGAGACATGGAAAATGTGCAGAGCTGGTGGTCCACCAGGAACATGGTTGAGAAACACTGGTCTAGAACACAGGTGTCGAATCCAGTTCCTGGAGGGCTGCAGATCTGCACAGTATAGTTGTAATGATAATTAAACACACCCGATCAAACTGATTGAGTCCTTCAGGCTAGTCTGAAACCTACAGGTAATGCTGCGGACACACTCTAGTTTGAGCGTGCGCAATTCCATCGCACGCCGTTGCGAAAAGGGGCGGGATTAAACAACAAGATTAGACATTTAAAAAGCGAGTGATTGGTCCATATAATACATTTCTGTCCAGAGAGGTCATGTTTGATCTTTGATTGGTCTTACGCAGTCACGTGTTGCGATTTCGCTGGTCTGAGTTCACCAAGCTTGACTTTCCAACTCAGCGAACTGCGAAACTTGTCGCACAAGCTTGCGTTTCCGGTCTGATGCATTCGCCTGTGTATGAATGGAAGTCTAAGGGAAAAAAAGACACTGCACAAAACGGTGGAAAAGGACAACCTATCTCAAAATTAGTATTGAGAGAGAGAGTAAATATAAATAAATAAATATAAATAATATACAGTACATTGTAAATATACTGATTATTCAAATTTATTATTACTGTTTTATCCATAAATGTTAATTGTTAAATGTACGGTTTATTCAGATTTTTTTATTATTATTATTATTATTTTGTATTTATTCATTCATTCATTCATTTTCTTTTCGGCTTAATCCCTTTATTAATCCGGGGTCGCCACAGCGGAATGATCCGCCAACTTATCCAGCATATTTTTACGCAGCGGATGCCCTTTCAGCCACAACCCATCTCTGGGAAACACATCCATACACACACATTTACACTCATACACTACGGACAATTTAGCTTACCCAATTCACCTGTACCACATGTCTTTGGACTGTGGGGGAAACCGGAGCACCCGGAGGAAACCCACGCAACCACGGGGATAACATGCAAACTCCACACAGAAATGCCAACTGACCCAGCCGAGGCTCGAACCAGCGACCTTCTTGCTGTGAGGCGAACGTGCTACCCACTAGGCCACCGTGGCGCCCATTTTGAATTTCTATGTAATTATATTTATTATTATTATTATTTTGTATATTTATTATTATTATTATTTTGTATATTTATTATTATTATTATTATTATTATTATTATTTACTACTATTTACTGTGTTTACTATGTTTTTTAAATATATGCAGTTGAAGGCAGAATTATTAGCCCCGCTGCACATAATAGTTTTAAAAACTCTTTTCTAATCACTGTTTTTTTTTTTATCTTTACCATGATGACAGTAAATAATATTTGACTGGATATTTTTTAAGATACTTCTATGCAGCTTAAAGTGACATTTAAAGGCTTAACTAGGTTAATTAGGTTAACTAGACAGGTTATTGTAATTAGGTTATTGTATAAAAGTGGCTTGTTCTGTTGGAAAAAAAAAAAACTATTGAAAAGAAAAACAGCTTAAAGGGGCTAATAAGTTTGACCTTAGAAGAAGACTTTCTCCAGAAGAAAAAATATTATCAGACATACTGTGAAAATTTCCTTGCTCTGTTAAACATCATTTGGGAAATATTTAAAAAAAGAAAGAAAAATTAAAAGGAGGTTTAATAATTTTGACTTCAACTCCTTTTAGAGTGAACTTTATAAATGCTTTGGCAAACATTTATAACATTTGCCATGCCAGTAAAGCAATTATTGAATTGAATTGAATTGAATTGAGAGAGAGCGAGAGAGAGAGAGAGAGAGAGAGAGAGAGAGAGAGAGAAAGCGAGAGCCGTCAAATTTTGGAAACACATTAAAATGAGTGACCTCAACTCTTATAATTTTAAAGCCCTCAAAAACCAAGAAATGGACATTGAAAAAAGCCCTCTGATTCAGATGGTCCTGAAGCTCCAAACACAACCCAACACAACGAATATGACTAACAGCAGGCAGCATCAGGACACAGACATGCTCATCCGCAAAATTAAGCTCAATCAAATGATAAATGCACGTAAAGAAGATTGTTTGATTTACTGGAGTGAAGCAGCAGGAAAACAGAGTAAACTTCAGTGTTATTTAGACCTAAACAGAGATTATACCACAGCAGCATATCTGAGTGCAGTAAAGGACAGTAAATTAAGAACAACAATGACCAAATACAGACTGAGTGCTCACAGTCTGACTGTAGAGACAGGCCGATACAGGCAGAACTGGCAACCCAGAGAGAGCCGCATCTGCCCACACTGTGCCCTGGCAGAGGTGGAGACGGAGGAACATTTTCTCACCCGCTGCACAAACTATGAGCACATCCGAGAATCATTCTATCCCAAACTACTGAGCATTTACCCACAATTCACAGAGCTAGACAATAAAACACAGCTTCAATATTTACTGGGGGAAAAAACTGACTGTATTCTTCTAGCAGCACAATACATTAATGCCTGTCACAAAAAAAGAGAGGAGACCAATAAAAACATCAGTTATGTGCTTGCAAACACACATCTAATTGAATCATTGTAAATATCCTGATTATTACTGTTTTATTTATTTTATTTTATTATTTTTTTTTATTACTGTTTTATTCTACAATGTTGATTGTTAAATGTACAGTTTTTTCTGATCTATTATTATTTTTATTGATATAAATGAATAATATGATATATATGAATGGTATATTGAATAATAATATGATATATTAAATAATAATATGATATATTAAATAATAATATGATATATATGAATGATATGACATAGTAAATAATAATATGATATACTGAATAATAATATGATATATTGAATAATAATAGGATATATTGGATAATAATATGTGTATATATCTTTTTTTCTTTTCTTTTCTTTTTCTTTTTTATTTTTTTTAACTTCTACTATTTACTGTGTTTACTGTGTTTTTTTATTTATTACATATGTATGTTCTTTTATTATTATGTAAACTTTATAACTGCTTTGGCAATACATTTGTAATAATTGTCATGCCAATAAAGCAACTATTGAATTGAATTGAGAGAGAGAGAGCAAGAGAGAGAGAGAGAGAGAGAGAGAGAGAGAGAGAGAGAGAGAGAGAGGGTGTAGCTTGAAACTCAGAATAAAGGACTCTCTGACCTTATTTTACTCACTTGTTCAATCGTGAATCTCAGCCCTCAAAAAAAGGAAATTCAGCCATTTCTCCTTTAGCTGAAGAACTGTGTGACTTTGGAAAACAAAAGCATTGTTTGTGTTAGTGCTCGCACTTTTTTATGTTGTGACCAATGAATGAATAAGTACCCGAAAATTACAGCCAAGGTAAAATAATCAAGCATCGCAAATGAATAAGAACCATTCATTCATTCATTTTCTTTCAGCTTGGTCCTTTTATTAATCCGGGGTCGCCACAGTGGAATGAACCGCCAACTCATCCAGCATATGTTTCACACAGTGTTTACCCTTTACCCTTCCAGCTGCAACCCATCACTGGGAAACACCCATGCAAACTCAACACGGAAATGTCAGCTGACCCAGCCGAGGGGATCGTGCTTCCCACTGCGCCACCACCACACTCACTGAACCGCCAACTATTCCAGCATATGTTTTACACAGCAGATGCCCTTCCAGCTGCCACCTGGTACTGAGAAACATTCGTAGACACTCATTCACGCTCATACACTCCAGTTCATTCATTCATTCATTTTCTGCTCAGCTTATTCTCTTTATTAATCTGAAGTCGCCACAGCAGAATGAACCGCCAACTTATCTAGTGCTTTACACAGCAGATGCCCTTCCAGCTGCAACCCAGTACTGAGAAACATCCAAAGACACTCATTCACGCTCATACACTCCAGTTCATTCATTCATTCATTTTCTGCTCAGCTTAGTCCCTTTATTAATCTGGGGTCGCCACAGCGGAATGAACTGCCAACTTATCTAGTGTTTACACAGCAGATGCCCTTCCAGCTGCAAACCCATTCACACTCATTCACACACAAACACTACAGACAATTTAGCGTACCCAATTCACCTAAACCGCATGAACATATCCCTTGATTCTGATTGGCTGATTGGAATGTTGTTCCAGGATCAACATTGATGTTAATCCAGGAACATCTCCTACTTGGTGAAATCAGTTTGGCGTATATTGTTTGCATATATAAAAAGTTTGATCAATATTTCCCTGCTATTTCGGCTACTAGTGCAGTCCATCATTATCTAGTTTGTGTTAAACACAATATAGGCCTGTTTTTAAAAATCCCTCCGACCGCTACAGGAGCATATTTCATCAGTTAACAAGCTCACAGCATGAAAGCTTCACTGATTGCTGTTAAAAAAATCAGTTTCTCTATAGAGAGAATGAATGAGAATTGTACTTCCCGAAGCCGTCTGTTGTGCTCTGTTGTGAAATAATTCATCACACTTCAGTTTTTAAAGGGTTGGAAGTCATTCAAGGAAAGCGGCAGGTGTATATTAGCTGAAATAACCAAACACATGTATGGCAAGCTGCTTTAACATTTATTCTATAACACATACAATTGTTTTTTTAGATAGTTTTTAGCCCCTTTCACACAGTAATACCGGTAAATATTCGGAAAATTTATGGAACGACTTTACCGGTAGATTTAAAAAAGTGCTGTTCACACAGGCCAGGACGTTCCGTACATTTTCCGGAAAAGAGCAGTCACACATCCACTCCGAAATACCGGTAAACTCTGACATCATTAACCAGAAATGAGCTCTAAACAGCTGCACTTATGTTTGTAAACAAAGAAGCGTTCGGGCTTTTGTTGATGGTTTCGCTTTTATTTAAATCTTTAGCATTCATGCAGCTGCTTTGTCCCAGAGACATCCAAAGGCAGAAGCGTGAACCGCAGCTTAATGTTTACACATTTGACTAAATTACAAATTCTGTAGGTGGATAAGTATTGTGAACATCTTCGATGAAAACATATAGATAACCACTTTCGCATGTCGATATGTACATACTGTATGTGTGTGTGTAGGCGCTCACCGGAGCACTTCATGTGCACACCCGTCCAGCAACTGAAGCAGAGCTTGAAGGTAAACAAACAGCGGTTTATCATAAGCATTTTATCGATGATCATTTACACAGTTGGCATTAAGAAGGAGCATAGAAACTTTATCTGAGCAACAACTAGCAGATAAATGTGGCTGGAAAAATATTTAAAGGCTTTTATTTTCATAAACAGCGCGGATGTGAATGTGTCTGAATGTTCTGATTGGCTGGAGTAGACGTCTCACGTCAGTGCGTTCTAAGCATGAACGCGCTTTTTCCGGCAATGTTCCTTCTGCGTTCACACAGAGCAGCATTCCAGCAGATTACCGGTAATGTTACAACTTCTCCTTCCGGAAAAATGCCGGAACGAATTTACGGGTATTCTCAAAAAGGGCCTGTTCACACATACAGACCTTTCCGGAACATTGCCGGGCCTCAGCAAGCTTACGTCATTGATGCGCTGTTCAGTTTAGAGAAGCGCTCTCGCTCAGCACAGTGGACATTTCTATATATAATTATATCGTTTTAGTGGTTTGATATGCAGTAACACACAGTCAAATGTTTCGCCGAACAGATCAGCCATCTTTGACTTTCATAAACAATCATAAAGTCCTCATGTTGCAGGAATAAGAAGGTCTGCTGAAGGTGCAGCTGTGGTGCAGTGAGGGGTTTGCGTCTTTAATAATCTACCACAGTTTGCGTTCATTAAACAGTAAGAATGATTAATAAATCCGTATGAAACAGTCCCCAAAAGTCATGTCTCCTCTTCAGTTTCGGGCTCAAGCGCGCTTTACACTTTATGCTTTATACTTTTATGCAGTAAATTGCGCTCGATTCAGAGCACTCATCCGGGAAATGGGCACGGTTCGGATAGCATAGTGTGAGTACGCTCTATGTCTCTTGGCTGGACTAGGAACACCTCGGGATCCCCCCGGAGGAGCTGGAGAAAGTGTCTGGGGAGAGTGAAGTCTGGGGTTGTCTTTTGAAACTGCTGCCCCTGTGACCCAGCCTCAGAAAAGTGGATGAAAATGGATGAATGAATTTCTAATAACTGATTTATTTTATTTTTACCATTATGACAGTACATGATATTTAATTAGATATTTTAGATACTAGTATTCAGCTTAAAGTGTAGTTTAAAGGCTTAATTAGGCAAGTTATTGTATAACGATGGTTTGTTCTGTAGGCAAGTGAAATAAAAATATTGCTTAATGAGCCCCTATTATACATTAAAAAGGGTCATATTTTGGTTTTGGGGGTATCCAACAGCAGGCTGATATGCATGCATGGTCAAAAAACACTTTCATTGTCTTATAATCTGCATTTATTTTTACCTCATTATCCCAGCGACTCCTATATGAATTGTTCAGCGATTCATTTGATCCAAAACCCATCCTTAGCGCGATGCTAAACTGCGCTGATTGGACCAATGACCCAGTCTGTTGCAATTGGTCGACATCATTCAGCACGAGAGAATGCCCACCACGGTTTATCAATATTGAAGTAGTCAGAGTGTGTGCGTGAGCATATCTACCAACACTCTCGTTTTTCCTGGGAGTTGCCCGTATTTCAGACACCTCACCCCCAAAACTCACCCCCCCGGTCTCCCAGCATATCACTCTATTCTTAAACAATAGGTAAAAACAGCGACACACATTCAGTATTAATGCACACAGCGGCAAAAGCTGAACCATTACGAAACAGGACTGCCGCAGGTGTGTAGGAGAGCTGATGTAGCCATAGCAACGACAAACAGCAGTGAAACGCAGCTCACAAACGCATTTTAATCCGTAAACAAAGCGGCACGCGGCACGTTTACAACGTCTTCAAATAAACCTCAACCACTGACTCTTCACAGCTTCATCTTTGGTTCATCTGCACACTTCCAATAATATCAAGCTGAGCTACTGTCTGCTACTGTGCTCTTTTCAGTGTTGCCAGATGTAGCTGACTGATTCCAGCCCAAACTATATCCAAAAGGTTTTACCTGCACAATCAAATTCAAAACCGCCCAATCTGGCAACACTGGTTCTTTTGCTCGCAGCTGTTGTTTGTGGGCGGGGTTGGGGTTTCAAATCTTCACAAAAGGGCGGGGCTTAAGTTTTGTATCCACGTCATACCGAAACGGCTAAAGACTCGCAATCAGGGCGATTCATTTGAAGCACTATGAGTCGACTCTTTTATAGATGAATCAATAGTTTTAAACACTGTGCACTTTCAGATTTAAGCCTCAGCTGGACATTTCACTTCACTTAGAGCTGTGGTACACACTGCATGCAAGCTCATTTTCAAAAACCTTTAAGAGGGCTAATAATATTGACCTTAAAATGGTGCTAAAAAAATGTAAAACTGCTTTTATTCTAGCCAAAATAAAACAAATAAGACTTTCTCCAGAAGAAAAAAATATTATATGAAATACTGCGAAAAAAATCCTTGCTCTGTTAAACATCATTTGGCAAATATTTGACAAAATAAAATAAAAACTACACAGGAGTGCAAACAATTCTGACTTAAACTGTTACACACACGCTTTGTCCCCAAAGCACCCACACTTGCAATGCCAAACTCGCAACAAGTTTAAACAAGTTTATCAACAGGAAATTATGTTTGCTTTATTTCAGACGGTGAAATATTTGTTTGCTTGTAATATGAATCTGTAATCTTCTCTGTCATTCAACAGGAGGATGAGTTTCATCAATTGCGAGAAGATGCATTTCCAAATAAGCCCTGAAGCTAAATGCAGACGTATTATATATCCAGCCTCAAATCAAGACATGCCTCAAAATTGCTGATAGTTTTGGTAAGATACGTTCATGCAAACAGCACTGTAATAGCAAATAATGGAGTGTTGATCCCTCAGAGTACAAAATAAGCAGTATCTGTGTAGATACATTGATGTATTTTAACCGTAATATAACATAAACAGGGGCGACGCGGTGGCGCAGTAGGTAGTTCAGCAAGAAGTTCACTGGTTCAAGCCTTGGCTGGGTCAGTTGGCATTTCTGTGTGGAGTTTGCACGTTTTCCCCATGTTCACGTGGGTTTCGTCCGGGGGGTCCGGTTTCCCCCCACAGTCCAAAGACCTAATTCACGGGCATGAGTCAAGTGTAAAACAGCACACAACAGATATTTCTATAAAACATCTGTGTTGTCTTTTATAGAATTGTCTATTGAATTTCATTCAAATTAAATTATTTTTCATGCAAAATATTTCTTAAACGATCTTAGCATATCACCCCAGTTGTGTCTTTAGATTGTTTTCCAGTTACATTTAGGATTAATTTCTGTTATTTATTTAGAATAATAATTAATATTTATGTATAATAGTATAATAATGATAATACAAGGGGCGCCACGGTGGCGTGGTGAGTAGCACGTTCGCCTCACAGCAAGAAGGTCGCTGGTTCGAGCCTCGGCAGGGTCAGTTGGCATTTCTGTGTGGAGTTTGCATGTTCCCCCCGTGGTTGGGTGGGTTTCCTCCGGGTGCTCCGGTTTCCCCCACAAGTCCAAAGACATGCGGTATAGGTGAATTGGGTGAGCTAAATTGTCCGTAGTGTGCGTGTGAATGAGAATGTGTGGAAGGGCATCCGCTGCGTAAAACAAATGCTGGATAAGTTGGCGGATTATTCCGCTGTGGCGACCCCGGATTAATAAAGGGACTAAACCGACAAGAAAATGAATGAATGAATGAATGATAATACTGTTATTTTTTTAATATTTAATTTAATTTAACTTAATTTAATTTAAAAAAATTTAAGGGGGAGCTGTACCCCAGAAGAGCTTTATGTCCAGCAACGCTCCTGGTTTGCACTAAACTCTTGTGGTGATCCCGCTGTAGTTTTAATCAGGACAGCATCGCTCCAGGGATTTGTGCCCGGGCCCTGTTTGAAGGAGTGACCGAGAGACAGCTCATTTATCTCCCGACAAAAGAAAGCCATCTCACATTCACCTCAGCCCAAATAAAATCCCCCTTAGGCTGGAATTACATATTGATTTGATATAATAATAAATTCCCCTTCCGCACAGCCGATTGCTCGCCGAGATAAGATCAGCCGCTCCGGCAAGGTGAGGGACGGCCACCGGGGGGCAGGAGAGACGCCAGGGGGACATTTCCTTATATTCAAAAATGTTAATCGAATATTTGTTTAATATAAGAAAACGATTGATTGCAATTTCATGTCTGAAAGAGTTAAAGTATTGTAGTGAATCCAACTAAAACTCTAGCTCTAACTCTAACTAAAACTGTACATAAAATAACAATATAAACATAATGTAAAATTCTAAATATAAATAATCAAATAGTGTTGCTATTATTTCAACTGAACAAACCTTACAAGAGGGCACCACGGTGGCCTAGTGGTTAGCACGGTCACCTCACAGCAAGAAGGTCGCTGGTTCGATCCCCGGCTGGGCCAGTTGGCATTTCTGTGTGGAGTTTGCATGTTCTCCCCGTGGTTGCGTGGGTTTCCTCCGGGTGCTCCGGTTTCCCCCACAGTCCAAAGACATG
>CAIGQQ010023409.1:6854-17351 GCA_903798035.1 Danio albolineatus
AAATAACGTCCCCTAACCCTTTAAAGAACTCAACATCATGACCTTCTCAGAACGTCCTGGGGACATTACCATGTGACGTCCTTAACACCAGTGGGGACGTTCTGAGAACGTTCTGGGAACGTACAATTTCTAGCGGGGGAGGAACATCATGTCAAAATTGAGGAAAAAACTCATTTACAGACTGATGGTATTTTGAAAAGGAGAGACAAGAATCGTTTCACCTGCACTCAGTGTGGAAAGAGTTTTGGAAGAAAAGACATTCTTAAGAATCACATAAGGATCCACACTGGAGAGAAACCATTCACATGCACTCAGTGTGGGATGAGTTTCAACCAATCATCAAACCTTAATCAACACGTGAGGATCCACACTGGAGAGAAACCAGTCACATGCACTCAGTGTGGGAAGAGTTTCAACTCCTCATCACACCTTAATCAACACATGAGGAACCACACAGGGGAGAAACCATTCACATGCACTCAGTGTGGGAAGAGTTTCAGCATATCATCACTCCTTATTAAACACATGATGATCCACACCGGAGAGAAACCATACACATGCACTCAGTGTGGGAAGAGTTTCAGCCAATTATCAAACCTTAATCTACACATAATGAACCACACAGGGGAGAAACCATTCACATGCACTCAGTGTGGGAAGAGTTTCAACTACTCATCACACCTTAATCAACACATGATGAGCCACACTGGAGAGAAACCATTCACATGCACTCAGTGTGGGAAGAGTTTCAACTACTCATCACACCTTAATCAACACATGAGGATCCACACTGGAGAGAAACCATTCACATGCACTCAGTGTGGGAAGAGTTTCAGCCAATCATCATCCCTTAATCAACACATGAGGATTCACACTGGAGAGAAACCATTCACATGCACTCAGTGTGGGAAGAGTTTCAGCCAATCATCACACATTAATCTACACATGATGAACCACACTGGAGAAAAACCATTCACATGCACTCAGTGTGGGAAGAGTTTTAACTGCTCATCAACCCTTAATGAACACATGAGGATTCACACTGGAGAGAAACCATTCACATGCACTCAGTGTGGGAAGAGTTTCATCCACTCATCATCCCTTAAACTACACATGAAGATCCACACAGGAGAGAAACCATTCACTTGCACTTAAGCCATGGTCACACTGGACTTTTCTCCCTATAGACTTCCATTCATACGCATGCAAATCCGTCAGATTAGAAACGCAATTCGTGCGTCAGGTTTAGCAGTTCACTGCGTTGCGAAGTTCAAGCTTGGTAAACTTTGACCTGCAAAATCACATCACTTAACTGTGAGACCAATCGAAGATTAAAACATGACCTCTCTGGACAGAAATTTAAAATATGGACCAATCGCTCTCTTTTTTAATGTCCAATCGTCTTTTTTTTATTAATATTTTTTTAATTCTTTTTTGTTTTTTGCAGAGTTGTACAACAGAATTTCACATGCTCAAACTCTAGTGTAGGGCTATTCAATTGGCAGCTCAATTGGTGGGAGACAATTTGTTCTGGCCCTTCAATTAGTGTGACCAAGACATCAGAAATAAATTTAGTTCTGCTGAAAAACGGCCGCTATAGTTATAAAGTGACGCGCGTCTGTTCAATACAGCAGAGCTGTAGTTGAAGGCTGCGCAGAGCGTGAGTCACCTGACATTAAGCGAGTGGCGCGAGCAGCCGAAAACATTTGGATATGTAGAAAAGGCCTTTTGTACAATGCACTGATATTGTTGTTAGTGATGCAACGATTTGCCGATTTTACTGCGCTTTAATTTGTCACAGTTAATTAATAGTAAAGGCTTCTCAATTGTGTGTTTCTGTTGCACAGAATGAAACTGCTGTAATTAAACAAAGTCATGCTACCTGTGTGCTAGTTTGAAGTTCTGAGCTTATACGCTGAGGCCAATACGCACGCACACTGAATTAACTATAGTGGCGGGCCATTCCAATATCACATCCTTTCCGCGTTCAAGTTCGTTATTTCTAATGTAGAATACGCCAATGTGCACACCACAAGCGGAGCAACGTGCTCGCGGCTTTCCAGGCGCCACAGTAAAAAACATTGCGGTGAGGTGTGCGTGCCTGTCAGTGCAATGTAAACAAAAGATATGTTAGACGAATTATTATTAAAATGATTATGTATGTACACTCTCAGAAATAAAGGTACAGGAGCTGTCACTGGGGCAGTACCTTTTCAAAAGGTACATGTACCCAAAGAGTCCACAGTGGTACCTCAAAGGTGCATATTAGTGCCCAAATGTGCCTAAAAAGTACCTTTGAGGTACCATTATAGACCCTTCAGGTACAAATATGTACCTTTTGAAAAGGTACTGCCCCAGTGACAGCTACTGTAGCTTTATTTCTGAGAGTGTATGAATGCAGATGATAACAACAGTTAATCTAAATACTTGGGCCTACCTAATATAAAGCTTAAATTTACATTAGACGTGATAACCGTGAAACTATGATTATTCTTCAGACTATAATCAGACAACCGACATCTATACTTGTTGCATCCATAATTGTTATGCAGTTCAAAACATCATATGAATGTGTTTAAATTTAGAAGAAGCCTGCTTAAACAATGCACTGCTTTTGTTGTGCTTTGAAATAAATCATTTGAATGTTTGTTTTAAAAAGCCACACTGTACAATACACTGATATTATGAAGTTTCAAAATACAAGATATTAACATTTTAATGTAGAAAAAGCCAATGTGCGTGTCTTAAGAAGCAAAAATGCAACATATGCAGTTGTGTCCTCTCCTCACTCATATTGCAAGTCATACCACTCCGGCCCTTCGTTTGGGATACTTTTCATGAACTGGCCCCCATGACAAACTAATTGAATAGCCCTGCTCTAGTGTGACCGCAGCTTCGGTGTGGGATGAGTCTCAGCAACTCATCAGACCTTAATAAACACATGAAGACCCACACTGGTGTGAAAGAGTATATGTGCTTGAGTGTGAGAAGACGTTTTTTACAGCTCCAAAATTGAAACTGCACCAGACGATTTACACTGGAGAGACCGTACAAGTGTTCACACTGTGACAAGAGGTTTAATCAGTTAACACATCTGAAAACACAAGAGGATTCACTCTGGAGAAAAATTGTACAGATCTGATCAGTGTCAAGAGAGTTTCTCTCATTTGGCGCAGCTTAAACACATGGACAAAAAGTTGCACACATGACATGAATGCAGCAAAACATTTTTCTCATGTGCAAAGGATGTTTCATGTCTGAATAATGTTTGAAAAGGCTGAGTGACGTATACTGTTTTCCAACACTCCTACACTGCAGTAGGTGGGGTTGTAAATGTGTTGCACTCCTCGCTTTACCGTAAACACAATGATGGAGGCTGAGAGAAGAACAGTTTCATAAACATCTGGCAAACAGCACCTCTGCGGCTTAAAATCTCTCTGCAAGTGATTGTACAGGTGTGGATACATCTGTACTCCACTCTCCAGTGTATTCATGTAGCTAGTGTTGTTTTGGATGATGTTCTCTGTCTGACTCCCTGAATGAGAAACAAACTGGGAAGACACTGCACATCAAAGAAGGTGGAGCTCCAGCAGGTTAGTTTGCAGTATACCAGGGCCTCAAGTTTAGAAAGCCCATTCAATTGTCCTGTGTTGCAGCTTTTATCAATAAAGTTTCTTTACTTGTAGGTTCAAGATTCTTTCTAGTTTACTACATTTACTTTTTTTGAGTAGAATACAAACTTGATGAATATTTTATGATTTAGGCAGAGCGACAGGTATTAAGTTTTACAATATTAATACACTGTGATGATCTCAAGTCTCCAGATTGGAGTATGTGGTAAATCCTGATTGGATGCCTGCATTACTCATCAATGGGTTTATAAAGTTGTGCTAGCTACCCCAGGACGCTGTGGCTACTCAAGGAGTCCTCATGTCAAGACCTGCCATCTTATTGACTCTTTAACCTTATGGTTTTGTTTTGCATTACTTGTATCATGTAGGTAGAGTGTTGTTGTGATTATATTCTAAGTTCTTTATCTTCATTATAATCCCCAGACATTTGTTGGTTGCTTTGATTGATTGTTCTATGAGTTACATTTTATAATAAATTTGCATTCAGGCTATTTTGTCGAACTCAAACAAGCGGGTCATAACACTTTGTAAAATGTGTCCAGTTGTATCCGAGATCTTGTCCTTTCAGTCATGACCAAAGGTGAGAGTAGGAACCTAGATTGAGTGGTAATTTGAGAACATTGCCTTTCAGCTCCTTCTCCACAACAGACAATCACATCAACTGCATTACTGCTGCTGCTGCACTGATCCATCTTTTAATCTCACATTCCATTCCTCATGATAAAAAATGCAGATACTTGAACTCCATTTGGGGTAAGGACTCTCCTCCAAACTGGAGATGACCACCTTCTTCCAGTCAAGCACCATGGTTTCTGATTTACAGGTGCTGTTACTTTCCCTGCCATGTCACACTCAGCAACCATCCCACTGCATGCCGAAGGTCCATGTCTTATGAAACCAAAAGGACAACGTTATCTGCAAATGGCAGACAGTCCTAGCCTCATCTAAAATTCTGTCAGTAAAGATCAGCCTCAAAAATAACACATTTACAAAATAAAATAAATGGATGGATAGACATTGTAGTGGTGGAAGGGGAAGTAGGATGGCTTGTTTAACCATAAACCAAGATGGAGCTCAAATCCCAGCTGGATTGAGAAAGTGTGTTGAATGTTTGGAGTTGCAGGGAAGGTGATGTAAGCAGTTGGTGATGTTTTTTCCAAGCCGATATCCTTCAGGCAGGTGTTGAGTGATGTTTTTTTTTTTTTTAAACAGTGAGGTTACCCAGGCCTGTGTAACCCCGCTGGCCCTACACCACCCAACCCACTCCGAGCTGGGATGGAACCGGCAACCTTCCACATGGCAGTTGCTCTAACAAGGAGGCTAAAGGCCATGGCCCCTAGCGTCTGTCGCCAGAGCACCTTTAGGGCGTACTCACACTATGCTATCCGAACCGTGTCCAGGCCTGTTTTGGGCCGAAGCACGATTGTGCCCCTCCTCTCTCTCCCCCGACGGCCCGCACTCACACTGCGTTTTAAGCATCCGTACCCAAGCCCGCTTACGTCATTATAGTGCGATGTACTCAAGATAAACAGGAAGAGCTACGCTGAGCACAATGGAGTCCACAGCTTCATTAAGTTTGTTGGTGATTTTTTTTTGAGTCGTTTACTCAGCAGTGGTGCACAACCCAGTCACAGCATAATGTTGAACAGGTCTATCACCTTTGTGGCTCGGAAATTTTCACGAAATCGTGCTGCTCGTATCAGGAAGTTTGCGAGGTGGCAGCTGAAGTGCAGCAAAGACTTTGCAGCTTTGGTGAGCAACTACAGTTCCCGTACATCTATAAGGTGAGTAAAATGAAAAGTAAATGAAAACAAAACGAAAGTGTATCATTAAAGTGTATTATTAAATTTGAAGCACAACATGGTTTGTTTTTTTAATAAGTGTTGATAACTGTTGCGTAGTATGGCTGATAATGGTGTAACGCCTTAAGTCTATTTGGGGATATGTTGTTAATACATTTCGATAACAATGAAAAAACTGTGAGTATTGCATGTTTTAAATGAAAGCTTCGTTTCTTTATAGAAGATGGCGCGATGAGCGCCCAATACACAACGTCACTTTTTTATTACTTATGTGACATACAGGTTTTTTGTTTTTTTTTAAGTAACGCTTCGATCTGCATTTTGATTTTATCATGTAGTACTTTAGAACAATATATTGTTTTAGTTGTTCATGACAACTCAAAAGAAATCATGTTTTTTTTATCAGTGTTTCTTTATTACTCAAAACTAAATGTAAACATAAATAGAGCAGATATAACAGCTGTATTTTAGATATTTAATTTTATGTATATTAGTATTATGTGTGCATTGTAATAGTGGTTTGTTGTTTACAAGGTAATTTTGTATGCATAAACTATACAAATCAACAATATTTTTCCATTATGCTGCAGGACTTTATGGATTCGTCAGAGATCTAATGTGTGGTGGCAGCATGTACTCACCAGTTGGACGGACTGTGCGTGGAAGGCTAGTTTCAGAATGAGAAGGGCTGCATTCTTACAGTTGTGCAACAGCCTGCAGCCACACATTCAAAGACAAACCACTACATTCAGGAAACCAGTGCCTGTGGAACAACGTGTGGCAATATGCATATGGAGACTGGCCACAAATGTTGAGTTCAGAACAATCTCCCATTTATTTGGGATTGGTCAGTCAACTGCAGTGAGCATTACGAACTTTGTTGCCTCAGCAATTGTGAAAAATTTGCTTTCTCATTTCATCAGAACACCCTCTGAACAGGAATTTGAAAACATAATTCAGGGTTTCAGAGACAAGTGGGGCTTCCCACAATGTGGAGGAGCTATTGACGGCACTTATATTGGCATTTTAGCTCCACCTGTCAGCCCTGCAGACTACTATAACCGCAAAGGTTTCTATTCTGTTATTCTGCAAGGTGTGGTTGATCATAGACTTATGTTCTGGGACATTAATGTGGGTTGGCCAGGCAAGGTACATGATGCAAGGGTTTTTGCAAATTCATCCTTGTTTGAGAGGGGTCAGAGTAATTCCCTATTCCCTCCTAACACAAGCAGGTTTGGAGAAGTAGATGTGCCTGTGATGCTATTAGGGGATGCTGCATATCCGTTGCTGCCATGGCTGATGAAACCATACCCAGAAAACCAACAGACAACTCCTGCACAGACTACCTTCAACAGCCACCTCAGCAAGGCACGGATGACTGTGGAAAGGCTGTTTGGCCTCCTGAAAGGAAGGTGGAGATGCTTGATGAAGAGGTGTGACTGTCACATAGACAACATAAACACTATTATCAGTGCCTGTTGCGTGCTTCACAATATTTGTCAAATAAATGGTGAGGACTGTGATGAGATTGCTACTGAAGATGGAAATATGAACAGTCAATGGAATTCTTGTCTTTCAGTCAGTAGGTCAAATGCCAGTAGAGATGCATTGTGCTCATATTTCTCAAATCTATAAGGAAAGATTTTTCTTTGGATGGTTGATGGTTATGTTGGCATACTTTGTGTAATGTTGTATGGTTATTTACTCTGTTAGTATTTGTGTACTATTTTTGTTAATGTTGTCAATAAAGACATAATGCTCATTTCCACAACTGCTCAAATTATTTAATAACACACAAAACGAGATAATATAAAAAAAAAATTATTTATAAAATCTGAAGAACAGGAAGGGGTTAAACTAACGGTACTTGACATGAATGTGTGCAGCAGTAAAATTTAGTTATTAAATTACAGTGTGTTGCATCCAGAGGTAGAAATATAAAGTGCACTTTTTGGTGATATATACTTTGGTCAAATATGTATTACAAAATGTTTATTAATTTTAAGAAATATATAGATATAAAAAGTACAAAGTAAAAACTAGTATACAAAGAAAAGAACAACGTTGTAAATACTAACACAATGTTTTTAAAGCTTGTGATAAACCTTTGACATGTTATCACCCTCAGAGTAGGGTGATAACTCAGCATTGTGTGTATACTGCTGATGTGATGAATTATCAAGTTCAGGATAGGTTGATGACGATGACTGGGTAGGGTGGTGATACTGCCGCTGAGGAGGAGGAGGAGTTGCAGGAGGAGCTGTATGACGGTGGGGACGAGAGGAAGAATGGTGAGGAGAGGGATGGTGATAAGGCTTCGAGGGGTTCATGGCATCAAAAAGTCTGTTCATGGTTTGCAGAAACATCATGATTGTTTCTTGCCTCTCCTCCTTCTGCTGTTGCAGTTGACGCTCCTCCATCTGGGCTTGAGTTCTCATCCAACTATCAAGCAAGTCTTTCTCCTGTTGGTATCGCAGTCGCTCACCCTCCATGAACTCGTCATGATGCCGTTTCTGCATATCTAGAAAGGCAGTCATTATGTCGTTCTCTTCCACCCTTCTCTTCCTCTGTTGCCTGGAAGGTGTTGTGTCCAGTGTCTCTACACCACCGGTGGAAGTGCTTGTTGACTCTGAATTAAGTGATAAAGAAAAAAAACACAAATGTAAACATTTTAATAATTCACAGCAAACAAACATGCCTTAGGATAATTCACTCTTTTCTATGTGAAGTAAAACAAGTTTTTTATCATACTGTTGACCAACTTGTGGAAAACCACAGTTTTACTGCAGTGACCTTTGTTTCTTAGCTGTATTTGTGATGAAACCTTATGTTATTTACGTATGGTACATGCACATACTGAAACAACGCTACTCACCACTCTGCGATCTCTCCATTCCTGTGTCCTCCGTCTCAGATGGTGTAGAATCACCCGCATTTTGTGGATGGGATTCCAACACATTCGGCTGGCTACTTGGTTTGCTGCCGATAATGCTGTCAACGGCGTCGTACCATTTAAATTAGTCTTTTTAGTCCGCAGAGCTGCCAGATCTACGGAGTGCATCTCGTACTTTTTTGTCTTTTCCAGTTGCTTTGAGAGTTTGAAGCGTCGCAGAAAGTGACGGCAAATGACCTGTTCTGGTTTTGAAGCGTCGCAGCAAGTGACGTTGCGTCCTCAGTTTTGGGCTCAGGCGCGCTTGGCACTCACACTATAGCGTACCGCGCCTGAGCCCAAGTGAACTGGGCTCAAGCACACCTCTTCCAACCGGGCCAAGGCCGGCCAAATGAACCGTGCCAGAGCCCGATTCAGAGCGCTCACACTTCTCAAACGATCCGGGAAACGGGCCTGAGCACGGTTCGGATAGCATAGTGTGAGTACGGCCTAAGGGATGATGATTGGCTGAAACTCTTCCCACACTAAGTGCATGTGAATGGTTTCTCTCCAGTGTGTTTCAGCATGTGTCGATTAAGGGATGATAATTGGCTGAAACTCCTCCCACACTGAGTGCATGTGAATGGCTTCTCTCCAGTGTGGATCCTCATGTGTTGATTAAGGTGTGATGATATGCTGAAACTCTTCCCACACTGAGTGCATGTGAATGGTTTCTCTCCAGTGTGTTTCAGCATGTGTCGATTAAGGTATGATGAGCGGATGAAACTCTTCCCACACTGAGTGCATGTGAATGGTTTCTTTCCAGTGTGGATCCTCATGTGTAGATTAAGGTTTGATGATTGGCTAAAACTCTTCCCACACTGAGTGCATGTAAATGGTTTCTCTCCAGTGTGGATCATCATGTGTTGATTAAGGTGTGATGATTGGCTGAAACTCTTCCCACACTGAGTGCAGGTGAATGGTTTCTCTCCAGTGTGGATCCTCATGTGTAGATTAAGAGATGATGATATGCTGAAACTCTTCCCACACTGAGTGCATGTAAATGGTTTCTCTCCAGTGTGGATCCTCATGTGTTTATTAATGGATGATAAGCGCCTGAAACTCTTCCCACACTGAGCGCATGTGAATGGTTTCTCGCCAGTGTGGATCCTCATGTGTTCATTAAGGTTTGCAGATCGGCTGAAACTCTTTCCACACTGAGTGCATGTGAATGGTTTCTCTCCAGTGTGGATCCTCATGTGAATCTTGAGATAGCTTTTTCTTCCAAAACCCTTTCCACACTGAGTGCAGGTGAAACGATTCTTGTCTCTCCTTTTCAATATATCATCAGTCTGTAAATGAGTTTTTTCCTCAATTTTGACATTATGTTCCTCCTCTTTACTGCCCTCATTCTCTTCAATTAGGTCTGAAATAAATAAATAAAGCATTACTTTTCATTAAGTCGTAAAAACTCTCATCAAAAGCTGAAAAGTGAAAAGAGACTGGAAACATTGGCTACACACACTGCAATTTTGATGCACATTAAATGTAAAATAAAGTAGATCATATTTTGTTTGGTCCATTAACGTGTACAAATTTAAGCAGATTCAATTTAATTAATCTTTATTTATCTGGTGCTTTTACAATGTAAATTGTGTCAAAGACACTTAACATAGAAGTCATAGTAAATTGAAACGGTGTCAGTTGTTTTCAGAGTTTCTTACATAATTGATCATTAAATAATTTTAGTCATATTGATAAGACACAGATTTGAAAGTGTAGAAGTCCATCTATTAGCCCAATGACAAAACTAACAGCATGGTCTCTTATCTTAATGAAATAGTCACTGACAATAATCTTGATATTTTTCTTCTCACTGAAACCTGGCAAGCTCCGGCTGATTTTCTCCAGTTAAATCTTCTTGCACCTGATGTATACAAGTATTTCGCTCATCCCAGACTGCACGGCAAAGGCGGTGGTCTTGCCGTCATTTATCGGGACAATATTCGATTAAAACAACTTGACTTTCACAACACCAATTCGTTTGAATATATGGTTATCAAAGCTGACTGTCTTACTATCATTTTGCTTTACCATCCTCCTTAAGCTCTGTCCAGCTTTTTTTTCTGAACTTAGTGAACTGTTAACCCTGGTCTGCACGTTATCATCTCCTATCCTCCTGCTTGGTGACTTC
>CAIGQQ010023414.1:0-12475 GCA_903798035.1 Danio albolineatus
TAAATATCTGCATTATTGTAAACTTATTTTCATATTCCATATTTTCCTTATTTCATATTTCTTGCAATTATTAAATGAAATATAACAATATTTTATATGTATGGCTTTGTATTATTGTTTATGAGAGAGAAATGCAGCATGCACTATTTAAACATATCATATTTTGTCGGTTATATATATATACACCCTCTCTCTCACACACACACACACACACACACACATACAACTTTTGGTTCTGCTTTGATTTAATTTAAAACGTGGCCATATGCATTATATGCATCCTACATGAAAACATTCAGCATGTTTCTGGTTTTATAGAGAACGTTGGGCACATGGGAAGGTTAACAGCAGATATTCCTCGTCACTCACCACCATACATGCACACAATAATTCTTCTAGTTTCAATTTAATTCAATAATTTACTTTGAATGAAAACACTGAACCTGTGATGACGGTTGTGAGCAGATTTGTCGGTTAGAGGAGACTTGACACCCGACGACAATTTCGCTTGAAGGACGAAAAGGTGTTTGGCTGATTCTTTCCCGAACTTGCCTGCGAGTGTGCCTTTTCAGACCGCTCGTCCCTGAATCACTGCTGTACTTGACTGAGATTAAGCATGTTTTACAAGCAGCATACGCCGTGCTATCACCGTCACATTTACTCTCACGACCTTCACTAATATTTCCAACTTCCCGAGTAGTTCTGTTCATTAATGGACGTCATTACTTCTGACTCACCGCTGCAAATGTTTTTTAAGGGTGCTTTCACACTTGCTTCAATTGCCTGGACCGTACCCAAGTTCGATTGTCTCCCCTTGCCACCTTTCTTGTTGGTTTGTGTTCACACTGTCTTTTTTCCTTCTGAACACCGGTACGTTTGCGTCATCAAGCTGATGTTTTGTGTACGTCTGTTGCCAGGCGACGGGCACTAAAGCAAAGCGCCAAAATGGAAAGACGTCTATTTAATATAAATCGCAAGATTCACTGTAATGTAATCGCATAGGCTGACATCGCGATTGCGATATGATTAATCGTGCAGCACTAGTCTGAATGGCAAATTAATCAATGAAAACCAATTCAATGCCAAAATTATGCAATAGAAATAAACCTGATAATCTAAAGAAAACATAAGTATACACAGGAAGCAAATGAATTTTCATGAATTAAAAACAAACAAAGAACAAGCATAATTAAACTACTCTAACATTTTGTATACCAGTCAAGCCTTCTAAATTAACAAACAATTAACCACAGCAATTACCTTACTATTAAATGTGTATTGAGGTACAATTCACACTTTCTCCTTATTAACACAATTTCACAAAAGTATAATTTGCAATTTCCCAATAAGGAAATCATATTAGCAGCCAATTATGATTAAAGTAACCTACAACACTGTTCACAGACAATTAAATAGCACTTGTGTTGTTTTGAAGTACTTAAATGCTATTTCAGACTGAATATTAGAGTGGTAATTGGTAAACAATATACTGTAGGCACCGTTAAAATGAACAAATGTGTGAATATAAAACCAACTACCCCTGTTAAATGTCTATTATAATCATCATCATACACACCTATAACCAAAGACAAATCTTTCTATGCCTGTTTAACTTAGCCTCCTCAAAACCTTAGTCTTCTGTATGGACTTTATGCAGCTCGCAGCGACTTGCAATGAGAAAATGAAAGCAAGTGCAAAGAGTGGAAATATTAAACTATTTATTCAATCGACTAACACATCTTTAGAATAAACATTGTAATCATATATAATATTGCCATAACTGTGACACAACTAACAATCGGGTAATGATTCAATTCAAGTTTGCTTGTTCTGGAAACACTAACATCATGAACTCGATAAACATATTATAGCTGATTATGTTTATTAGCAAATCTATATCATTCAGGGCAGGGGCGCCGCTAGCAATTTTGGGCCCCATGAAAAAATATGAGGATGGGCCCCCTACTACCAAGCTAGCTATCCGAACTCTTTGTCTGGATTGTAGTTGTACTGACCTATGCATTTTATTATTGATTTTGTCCACTACTGGTCCGTATTTAGTAGGAGAACGGCCATGACTGTAGCTAGCAGATGATTTATTTGGTTAAATGTAGTACAAAAGAAGGAACAGTTACCAAATATTCACTGAACATTTCTAAACACAAAAAACACCAGTGAGTCACTTTTTAAATAACTGTACTGCAATAGTGTCTCATACAATGTGCAATACACTGGAACAGTGACAAAAATCAATATGACACACAATTATATTACAATTAGACCCATAAATAAGCCGAGACCCATAAATGATGCTGAGTGCATCTTATGCACTTATTAATGTTAGAGTTTTCAGTGTGAAAGCACTACTTACACTATTTATACTACAAAATGGTGTAGAATAGTGCATAAGTATGTGATTTGGGACGCAGCTGATGTTAACCTCGAGGACATCGCTGCTTTGACAGTTTACCTGACCATCGCACTCAAAGCATCAACTCTCTTCCCGCTCCTGACGGACTGAACCATACAGTGAAAGGAGGGGAGGGGGGGGGGGGGGGTGGGGGGCAATTTGACAGTGACAGACACGAGGGGCAGATATAAGCCGTATTTTTATTTTTTATTTCTAATAAATTGTTTTACTTGTAATTTAGAGATACATTCATCATTTATATTACATTATAGTGCTGTTATTAATTACAAAGCAGATCTCTGTGGGCCCCTAGAGTGCATGGGCCCTTAGAATCGTCTCAACTTTTCCCCCCTTAGCGGCGCCCCTGATTCAGGGTAAAAAGCACCATATTAACATGCAACTTCATTTCCAAATAGGGCTGTGCAATAAGGACAAAATAATCATATTGCGATTTTTTTGAATGAATATTGCGATTGCGATTTTATTTGCAATTTTGGCAACCGTTTTTGCTTTTTCAAACGCGCTACATACAGTACATACATCCTAAAAGTATTCAGTGCACAAGAAGTGCATAACAAAACATTTGACAATGAAATAACATAGAATTAAGTTTAATAAATAAAACTGTAGTAAAACTGTCTTTAAAACAGACAACATAAACTAAATGACGATGAAGTAACCTCAGCTCTAGTTAAACACATACTGTACACAGCAGCACTCACTGCTGGATCAACAAAACTGTAATAAACTGTGTTAAAAACAGACAACATGAACAAATAAAGATGAACTAACCTCAATTCCAGGCAGAACAATAGTAACGTAAATCAAAACCACCTATTCGCTTCTCCCGCTCGACTTCGTCATGCGTGGAGTGAGCTCTGATTGGTTAACATCTTTGTCCCGCTCAGCTTAGCTGTAATTGCTCGATGTGCTGCGTCAGCTCTGATTGGTTAACATATTAAAATCATGCGCACAAAAACGCATTCGGAATAAAAATCTAAGTAAATTAATAGATAAAATTTCAGCCTCTTACGCAATTTAGAAATTGCATGTGCTTAAATCGAGATTTTTTCTTTGCGATTGCGATTAATTGCACAGCCCTAGTTCCAAATTGAGTTTTGAACGTTTGACGTTTGTTAATCAATTTAACTGAAACAAAGTGATATCTGTTTAAGCTTGATTAATTGTGCAACCTTACCATTCAGATGTCTTAGAGGTTAAAGTTTGTTGGTTTAGGCCTAAATAGATCTTGGCTAAAGTTTTGAAAGCATTGATCTGATTTTCAGAATGTGTCAACAGTCAATTTCAGATCGGTCACCTCCTTAACTCACAAAACCATGTCCACAACGCAATAATATTGCCGTTATTTTACAAATAATACACATGAATAGACTGTATTTTTTTTCCTAATGTCTAAACTTCATGGTTAAGGGTTTTTGTACCACTACTAAAATTGTTTTTTGTTATTATTATTATCATCATTATTATTAACCTACAGTTGTTTTCCAAAAGATTTTTTTTTCACAATATGCATATTACTATTAGTTTGAGTTTACTAAGACTTACAATCTCCTAAAGCCCAATTGCTTTAGGACAAAATATATATATTACTAAATATAAATAAATAAATACTGCTAAAAACAGTGCAAACACAAACGGGATCAACTGCTCATAACACCTAATAAATAGAGCATACTGTACTAGACAAAAGCACAATGAAAGTAACACACGTTAAATAACTAATGTGCATGTAAATGTACTTCCTGATACTGAATATTCGGTATTTTCTCTAACAATGCCAAAATGATTCAGCAAAATAAAAGTGCTATCTCAAAAATCCAAGTACAACCTAGACAGTTAACAAATTACTCTCCTTCAATTAAAATCAATTAAAATTGATCAATCATAACAGAATCAAAAACATAACCTCTACAACTGACAAACACATATTAACACAGTAATTATCTTATCAGTTATCACCTGACAACAATCTTTTCACCTCTGCAATACGTCAATTAAGGCTCTTTTATCGCCAATAAAACGAGACAAACGGGCTGCACACTCGACACCGCCTCAAATAAGATTGCATATAAGATGCATTACATTGCGATGATGTAAAAGTGTAACTTAGTACATGTAAACTTGTCTTGTTTTCACTCCATAACATAACTCCAGCAGCATAACGTTAGCCTGCTAACCTCTCGCTAACACACACCAATGGAATCAGACCAAACAGCAGCAGCAAACAAACAGCCAAATTAAAGTAAACTGAGGTCTTACCTGCAATGGTGTCCTCTTCCCAGCGTTGATAATCCGTATGAACCGAAGTATACTCCATTATTGTACAATCCTGCATTCGCCTTTGTGAATACACAAACACTGGCGGATCTCCTCGTAACGGTAGTCAGAAACGGACTCTTTACAGGCGGTTATTTCACCGTATTCACGCGTCATCGCTGGTTTAAATCTGGCGGGCTTGTGAGGCCTTTGATGTTAGCGCGCGCCGAAAGCGCCATTATTACTCTGAAAGAAATGACCATGACCCCAGTTCTCGCGATGTTGTGAACGTGTTGTCTATATTCGAGAAAGGAAACGCAACCTTAACATATTCTATAATAAAAATTGTTTTAAAGAATTTGTTCCCCAGTGCCCTCTTTACTGTGGAAGACAAAACCTGCAAATTGATAAATAAATAAATAAATAAATAAATAAATGAAAACAATTAATAAATGAATAAAAACCCTGCATAAATAAAACAATAAATAATAATGCAAATAAATATATACCCACAAATTCCTGCATAAACAAAACAATAAATAAACAATAAATACATGAATAAATAACTATGCAAATGAATATATACCCACAAATTCCTGCATAAACAAAACAAGAAATAAACAATACATAAATAAAGAAATACATAAATATACGAATTAATATATACCCACAAATTCTTGCATAAATAAACCAATAAATAAATATGCAAATAAGTATATATACACAAATTCCTGCATAAAGAAAACAATAAATAAACAATAAATAAATAAATATACAAATAAATATATACCCACAAATTCCTGCATCAATAAATAAATAAATAAATAAATATGCAAATAAATATATACCCACAAATTCCTTCATAAATAAAACAATGACTAAATATGCATATATATATATATATATATATATATATATATATATATATATATATATATACACAAATTCCTGCATAAATAAAACAATACAGAAATAAATAATTATACAAATAAATATATTTCCACAAATTCCTGCATTAATAAAACAATAAATAAACAATAAATATACAAATAAATATATATACACACATTCCTGCATGAATAAAACAATAAATACATAAAAAATAAATAATAAATATACAAATAAATATATATATACAAATTCCTGCATAAATAAAACAATAAATAAGTAAATATACAAAAATATAAATATATCCAAAAAATCCTGCATGAATAAAACAATAAATAAATTTGCAAATAAATATATATCCACAAATTCCTGCATAAATAAAACAATAAATAAACAATAAATAAATTTGCAAATAAATATATACCCACAAATTCCTGCATCAATAAAACAATAAATAAATAAATATACAAATAAATATTCATTCATTTTCTTTTCGGCTTAGTCCCTTTATTGATCCGGGGTCACCACAGCGGAATGAACCGCCAACTTATCCAGCATTTGTTTTTTACGCAGAACCCGGAGGAAACCCACGCAACCACTGGGTGAACATGCAAACTCCACACAGAAATGCCAACTGACCCAGCCGAGGCTCGAACCAGTGATCTTCTTGCTGTGAGGCGACAGCACTACCTACTGCGCCACATCGCCCATATATATTTTTATATATATTTATTTTTGCTTATTAAAGCCCCATTGGCAGAGAAAAGGTGTAAATATGCAGCACATTTAATAAAACACTGACACAATCCTTTTCTGTTATACATAATAAAAGACAATGCTGGATTTGTGACATCTTTGTGCTTCTGCCAAAACAGATCTTTGAACTTATGAGCTATTAAATAACTTCAGCATGTGTTAATAAATAGCCAATATAATGGAAGGTCAGAACGCAAATGTTTACATATCATGCAAATTTTGATTTAACAACCATAAGATTGTGTTGTATTACCACTCTGAAGATGAAATTTGCCTGTTGTAAATAGGTCATTGACAGAATCGTGTCGTTTCAAACAAACACAGACAGGAGGTCACACTTTATTTTGATGGTCTGTTTGTTGAATTTAAGTTACATTACAACTAATTCTCATTAGATTATAAGTAGACTGTTAGGTGGGGTTAAGGGTAGGGTTAGTGTAAGTTGACATGTGCTTGCAAAGGTTCTTATAGTCAGTTCAAGAGTTCGCACTTAGATACTGTTTGACAACTGTTAGCAGGTTTGGCATGCTGTCCCGGGAGAGAACCCTGAGCTCAGAGATAGTTGAGCCCAGGGCTCCCGCCTGGTAGAATGAGCATGTAACGGGGGAGAGCAAGATCAGGTAGTTCTCGAGGGCTCCCCGTGTTAAAGATAGGAGGAGAAGGGGTGGATGGGGGTTTCTTCGGAAAACGAAGATAAGGGAGTGATGTATGCTGGGATACTTATAGTGGGATTGGTTTAATCTGATTGGCAGGCTGGTGATTGTAAATGATAGACCAGCTGCGGTCAATAGTATCACGTGTTCCTCTCGAAATTAGTTTGTGAAACTTCACTTAAAGAGCCCCTAGTATGGATTTTTGAAAATGATCTTCATGCAGTGTGTAGCACAGCTCTAAGTGAAGTGAAATGTCCAGCTGAGGCTTAAATCTGAAAGTGCACAGTGTTTAAAACTATTGATTCATCCATAAAAGAGTCGACTCATGGTTCCTCAAAAGCATCGCCGTGATTACGAGTCTTTAGCCGTTTCGGCATGATGTGAACACGAAACATAAGCCCCACCCATTTGTGCGCGCGCAGCCCTGGGAGATTCGAAACCCCCAACCCCACCCACAAACAACAGCCTTGTGCTTCGGAGGATTCGGAGCAGCGGGACATTTCCCGGTGGCCTGATGGTGAATCTGGTCTGCTATCCAACAAGTGAGTGTGTGTTATTAAAACGGTCGCCTCATTGTTTTCTCCAGCTTGTAAATGATGTATTTTATTGTGTTTTGTAACTTGTAACCGCTTGTAGTGTCTCTGGTTAACTTGTATTCTCATATCGCGTCTAAAAGCACGTTGTAAACACGACACGTGCCGCTTTGTTTACGGATTAAAATGCGTTTATGAGCTCGTGTTCCTCTGCTGTTTGTTGTTGCTATGGCTACATCAGCTCTCCTACACACGTGCGGCGGTCCTGTTTCATAATGGTTCAGCTTTTGCCGCTGTGTGCATTAATACTGCATGTGTGTCGCTGTTTTTACTTCTGGTTAAGAATAGAGTGATATGCTGGGAGACCGGGGGGTTAGTTTCGGGGGTGAGGTGTCTGAAATACGGGCGACTCCCGGTAAAAACGAGTGTTGGCAGATATGCTCACGCACACACTCTGACTACTTCAATATTGATAAGCCGTGGCGGGCATTCTCTCGCGATGAATGATGTCAACCAATCGCAACAGACTGGGTCATCGGTCCAATCAGCGCAGATTAGCATCGCGCTAAGGAGGGGTTTGGGAACAAATGAATCGCTGAACGATTCAAATAGGAGTCGCTGGGATAATGAGGTAAAATAAATGCAGATTATAAGACAATGAAAGTGTTTTTTGACCATGCATGCATATTAACCTGCTGTTGGAGACCCCCAAAACCAAAATATGACCCTTTTTAATGTATAATAGGGGCTCTTTAAACGTCTGTTAAATGTCAGTATCAGCAGATATTAAGTAGACAGTCTACTAATACTCAAGTGGACCATCAAAATAAAGTATTACCAAATTATCACTCCAGAAACATTGATTCCCGGAAACTGAAAAATTAAATGATAGCATACCAAAATCATGGGCGACACAGTGGTGCAGTAGTGCTGTCGCCTCACAGCAAGAAGGTCGTTGGTTTGAGTCCCAGCTGGGCCAGTTGGCATTTCTGTGTGGAGTTTGCATGTTCTCCCTGTGTTCGCGTGGGTTTCCTCCGGGTGCTCCGGTTTCCCCCACAGTCCAAAGACATGCAGTACATGTGAATTGGGTAAGCTAAATTGTCCGTAGTGTAGGAGTGTGAATGGGAATGTAAGGATGTTTCCCAGAGATGGGTTGCAGCTGGAAGGGCATCTGCTGCGTAAAACAAATGCTGGATAAGTTGGCGGTTTATTCCGCTGTGGCGACCCCGGATTAATAAAGGGACTAAGCCGAAAAGAAAATTAATGAATGAATGCATACCTAAATCACACCTAAACCTGAGCCAAACAGACCAACAGCCACATGTAATATTCACATATTATTTTCAGTTTAATGTGACACCGGAAGAAAAGCAGCAAATAGTCAGGAGACAAAAATACTGTAGATCAGTTTATTTGAGTTAATGTTCTGTTATCATGTATTACATTATTTTAGATCATCCTTCAGCTGTGCCACAAATAAATAAACCAGATTTATTCTGCTGAGATACAGATGATGTTTTTCTCGAAAGCTGCTGGTTGTTAAAAATCCCAGGATGTTCTTTGAAAAAGAGTAGGGGTTTAACCCCGGCATCCTGGCCAGATCTGCCCACTGGCCTCTGTCCATCATGGGCTCCTAACCATCCCCATATGACCCCCATTTGTTTAAAGCGCTTTGAGTGTCTAGAAAAGCGCTAAATAAATATATATATATGTAAGGAATTATTATTATCACAATTGGACATGTTTTTTTTTTTTTTTAATAATATATTTATTTATTGAGTTTTTTGCATTTACAATTTTAAGCGTTACATTACCCCTACCCTACCACAACCACGGCATTAAAAGAAAAGACAAAGAGAGAGAGAGAGGACATAAAAAATTGAAAAATACACATATACATCATTCCAGAGTTCCTACATACATACTAGAGAGTTTGCGGTTACAGCCGCGGACTCTGCGCATAAACCGCGGATCGGGCGTATGACGTGACGAAAAATAATATTGAAATTAAATTCGGGCGGGTGGCGGGCGGTTGTACCAAAAAATTGTACAGTACAGTGCGTTTCATTTAGGCTATTCATTTATTTTTGTCTCTGTGCGCCGATCGGAGACGTAGTTCACTGCTGATATTCTGAGAGCTTTATAGGGTGCTTCTCATTTCTTATTTGTGCGTCCTCGTTTCCTTTCCTTGCTTTCTTTCCTCGTGTCTTAGCTCCAGCCCTCCGGGATGCGAGGGAAGGACGCAAGGAAAAGACTCGAGGACCGAGGAATCAAATCAAGTGAAAAGACACTTCCTTGTATCGTTTAGCGTCACTTCAAAGCGTCATCAATTAATGCTGGATTTGGCTTGCACGTTTGGATTAACTACATGTCTACATTGAAGTCATTCTCTATTCCCTAATAATCAATAAATATATATATCCAAAAAGGCGGCAACACCAAAGCTCCAAAAATACAAAATTTATTAAATTAAAAAGGCTGACACAGCCTTAATATTTAATTTAATAAATTTTTTATTTTTGGAGCTTTGGTGTTGCCGCCTTTTTGGATATATAGTTGCATTTTTGCACGTTTTTGGCTGAGCACCCAGTTAAAAGTGATGTGCGTGCTTTTGCTCAGTTCTTCACTAATAATCAATAAAGAAACATTCATTTAATAATAAAAAGGAATAAGCCGTTCAAATAAAGAGCCCAATCAGCAGATGACGGGCGGGTGCGGTCTTAAAAATTGGTCAAAAATGTTAGTGCGGATGGATGGCGGACGGATGATGAGTTTTGTGATGCGGTTGCAGATGAATTAAAAGCCCATCCGGGCATCTCTAATACAGTAATACACACACACACATATATATATATATATATATATATATATATATATATATATATATACACACACATACCTACACATACACACATATATACATACATACACATACACAAAGAAAAAACGGTCATATCCTCTTAAATCACAAAACCTTCCAGACATATCACAGTTAACAGTGAGGCAATACATAGTCACATTTTTAGTCAATATGTCATCATTTGACATTTAGAGTTTGGTAACACCCAAAGAGTACAAAATAGAACGTAGGAGAATAAAATAAAATAAAAAACTATTTATTCTAAAGGCTGGGCAGTTCTTCAAAGTATTTAATAAAGGGGGACCAATTGTCTGGGAACTTGCGTTTCGAGCCTCGAATCATGTTTTTAATCTTTTCCAATTGAATGTAAGACATCACTTCCTTTATCCAGCCAGCATGTGTTGGGGGGTTTACTCCTTTCCACTTGAATAATATTAAACGTCTTGCCAGTAGTGTAATGGAAAGCAATAACCGAATGTATATCTGTTATGAAACAGACGGGTAGACAGGACGATTCCAATGCACAACAGTTTATTCAAGACAATACTGAACACACAGGGGATTACCAGATGGATGTGGGAAGACGACGAGGATATAGACAGCACACACCACAGATGGAAGGATCGGGAGGAATGGACGAACAGATGGTTAACACAGACTGGAAACTTGGAGGACGGGACTGGCGGATGAATACACTCAGACAGAGGACGTGGATGACAGGACGGATGGATCGCTACACTAAGGACAGACAGAGGAGTACACAGACCACAGACTGGAGACTTGGGTGATAACACAGGCAGAGGGAAGCACACAGACTGACGACTTGGATGGCGTGGGTGACGTGGAAGCCTTGGAAGGCTGGTAAGCCGTGGAAGGCTTGTAGTACGTCGTGGAAGACTTGGAAGGCTGGTAAGCCGTGGAAGGCTTGGAGTACGTCGTGGAAGGCTTGGAAGGCTGGTAAGCCGTGGAAGGCTTGTAGTACGTCGTGGAAGGCTGGGAAGGCTGGTAAGCCGTGGAAGGCTTGGAAGGCTGGTAAGCCGTGGAAGGCTTGTAGTAAGTCGTGGAAGGCTTGGAGGGCTTGGAAGCCGTGGAGGGCTTGACGGGCTTGGAAGCCGTGGAAGGCTTGGAGGACTTGGAAGCCGTGGAAGGCTTGGAGGGCTTGGAAGCCGTGGAAGGCTTGACGGGCTTGGAAGCCGTGGAAGGCTTGGAGGACTTGGAAGCCGTGGAAGGCTTGGAGGGCTTGGAAGCCGTGGAAGGCTTGGAGGACTTGGAAGCCGTGGAAGGCTTGACGGGCTGGTACGACGTGGAAGGCTTGGAGGACTTGGAAGCCGTGGAAGGCTTGACGGGCTTGGAAGCCGTGGAAGGCTTGACGGGCTTGGAAGCCGTGGAAGGCTTGGAGGACTGGTACGACGTGGAAGTCGATACTAATGCTATCTATACGGTAAGTGCAACTAATCTATTTCAATGCGAGTGTTCGGGGGGAGCACACTCAGAGTCCGTTTCGTAGGAACGAGCTCGGACCCTGAGTGCTGTGGGGAGTGAGTATAAATGGAGTGCACTGTGATGGGAAACGGCTGTGATCAATTAACATTAACGTGAAGGTGCTAGTGGTGATTACTGGACTAAGTGAAGGAAGCTGTGCTGTGTTGTGAATCACCCAGCGATCTCTGACTGAGGAGATCGCTGGTGATCGTAACAATATCTTTACTGAGGTCTATATTCTCAGGCATGACTCCAAAAATGCCCATAAATGGATCTGGGTCAATTGGAATGCTATCTATCTGTTCATATGTTTCAAAAATCCCCTTCCAAAACTCTTAACAATTGGACATGGTAATGTTATACATTGGTATTAAAAGAAGCATATTACATCATGACAAAACAAATAAACAGACACAGAGATTTACTCAAAACCTTTTAAAGAATAAACAAACCTATAATAAAATTCAATCACAACAAAAACAGTGAGAAAACAGTTAGCATAAAGCAAACACACCAACAATCTTGTATCCTTTCTCTGCTAGTTGGTGCAGATGAAGTTGAGTCTGTGGGATTCAGGAAGGCTGATCCAGGTCTGATCTCCTCCAGACTGAACTGC
>CAIGQQ010023415.1:6390-25988 GCA_903798035.1 Danio albolineatus
CACTGAGTGCATGTGAATGGTTTCTCTCCAGTGTGGATCCTCATGTGAATTTTAACACTGCTTTGTCTTCCAAAACTCTTTCCACACTGAGTGCAGGTGAAATGATTCTTCTCTTTCCTTTTCAAAATACCATCAGTCTGTAAATGATTTTTTCCCTCAATTTTGACATGATTTTCCTCCTCTTTACTCCCCTCATTCTCTTCAATTAGGTCTGAAATAAATAAATAAAACATCACTGTTCATTAAGTCTTAAAAACTCATCAAAAGCTGAAAAGTGAAAGGACACCGGAAACATGGGCTACACACAACATGGTTTCCACTACATTCATTCATTCATTCATGGCGGGGCGCCACACCAAAATTCATTCCTGCCACGGCTACATCACAGCTTATCATTCAAAACATTCAGTTGTTGTTGTTGTTTTTAAATAGCGGGTTATAAAATCACACCAAAACGTATTAAAATGTAAGTGATTTATAACTGAGCAAACTTTTCTGTAATTGTAGTAGTGCCTTGTGGTATTTGTGTAACCCTTTAAGATGCCATGATGACTGACTGACAGGATTGCGTGATACGCAAGGCCAGCAAACACAACGTAGCTTTCAGTTATGATAGACAATTTCCATAACTATACTTTATAGATAAAGCTCTACGGTTCTGCATACAAAGACTTTATCTTACTGAAGTTTATGGCGATTTCACTTAACCTTAGGACGCATCATTGCCGTTCTGTAGGTCTATTGGAGACATTCAGAAATATTCCTAGCAAATCTAATAAATGTTGGAGATATACTCGTTACATAGACGCACTAAATCGCACTTCAGCAGCGTTTAGCGCACAAGAGAATCTGTACTTGAGCATTGTATATTTGAGGGCGTGTAAGACGTTTTGTGCATGAACAGAGGAAATCGGCGTGCAAACAAAGAGATTTGCAAGCTCGCATTACATGAATGCGATCTTGTAATACTGCGCTCACGACATTTGTCAATGAAATAACACCATAGGTAGTTGAAAAATCCCTGAGGAAACACTGCACACTGTAATTTTGATGCACATTAAATGTAAAATAAACAAGACCATATTTTGTTTGGTCCATTAACATGTACACATTTAAGCAGATTCGATTTAATTCATCTTTATTTATCTAGTGCTTTTACAATGTAAATTGTGTCAAAGCCGCTTAACATAGAAGTTACAGTAATTTGAAACGGTGTCAGTCCAATTCACCTTCAAAATACATATACTCAATCCACACACCCTCGAAATGATCGATGGAACTCGTATTTTAACCTCTTCTTTGCCGTTCGGTGTGACAGCTCTGCCTCACGATTCAATTAATGTCCTTCACGGTAATCCACGGAAACTTATATAAACAACGAGCGTAATCTATCATCCTAACCTGCGCCATCTGCTTACAGTCGTCGCAGTGCTGTACCGGAAGTTGACATGCGGGCTAATCACAAACGCGGAAGAGTCCATTAAAACTGTGTCATTCCATTTTTCAGAGTTTCTTACATAATTGATCATAAAAGTCTATTTTGTCATATTGATAAGAGGCAGATTTGAAAGTTGTAAATGGCCTATTTGTATTCGTATTTATTCATAATTACAACAAAATGTTTTTCTAAAATTTGTAAAGCAGACAAGGAACACTTGTTTATTCTGTGCCTGACTGGTAAACTCATCAGGAAAAAAAAGTTGTGTACCTGTACAGCATCTGCATAAAGGCTGGAATGTGCACCTTGCCCTTGTGTGATGTTGGGTCACTTGCATCCATTCTGGGGTGATTTTGAGGCTTAACACTTGGCCAACACTTTCTCTGTGCTTCAGCAAACGGACTGATATTTGGCCACATCTTATTTTAACATATTCTGGGGAGATGCTTTTAAGAAAAAAAAAAAAACTCAATACACTCTTTAAAAATTTACTCTCTTTTCGTTATATTCATGGCTGTTTTTTCTCCATTGGCCTGTATTGTGACAATTTTTTTTTTTCATTGCAAAGCCATGACTGCACATAATCATGCATTTATGATTGTTGGTGTTTTCTGTGACGACAGTCAACATTGTTTAATTGGTCTCCACCCATGGGACGGCAAAAAGGAAATGGGGCAATATAAAGAAAGAGGAGGAGAGTTGAAGAGGGCAGCATTGTGTGGTGTGCGAAAGAAAGAGAAGTTGACTGAACTGCTGCAGTGCGGGGAAACGAGTAGAGAAACCGGGTCGAGACGAGCAGAGTAAACTTAACGACTGGCTGTGAGAAACAAAATAGTATCAACGCAACGGAGTAAAGACCGCTGTCTTGGTACCGAAGTGCTCGTGACGTCTGTGAACGAGTGCGTCACCAAAGACTTCAGTGCAGTGTGTCCTGAACAAAATCAACTTACTGATTTATCTCGCTGGCATGGAGTCAGCTGCAGACTCACTGGCTGGGTTTGTTGACGCCCTCAAACTTCACATCCACACCTCCATATTCGCCTTTCCTCTTTCATCCCATCTAACTTTACAGCTACAGCTCGGCAGAGTCAGCACAGGTATAAAAACAGGTGGTGTTATTCCTGCTGAGAATATTTATTGTTGTCAGACTTTACTTTTACATAAATACACCTGAATGAATCAATCAAAACTCACAGCTAATCAGAACAGCCTGTGCGTGTAGCATCTCGTCAGATCATACAGAACTGTCAGTCAGAATCTGAGGTAAATCTTAAATGAAGCAAGACAAGACTGCCTAACTCTCTTGCATGTGTAGTTACAAAAGCAACCCAACCTCAGGAACCAAGTTCTCCTCAGAATTTCCAACAAGCATACTTTAAGACGAAATTAAAGCCGGTAACAAACATGAAATATGTGTGTGTGTGTGTGTGTGTGTGTAAACTCGCTTACAGCTGTGGGGCTGCCTCTGATTAAAAAAAACAAAAAACAACAACTCTTAAATAAAGAAAAGAGGTAGAGAAAGCCCAGCTGATGTTGCTTTGTTGATCCTGTGGGAAAGCAATAATGAACCTGTTTAAATACTTCTGCATAATGTGTTGAAAAACTATGTTTTGACAAACCTTAAACCCCAAAAGATTAATGGCTTTGGTAAAAACATTGGGGGCTGAACCCCCAGAAGCCCAACAACTCCCCACACGACCCCTGATCAGGAATAAACACCAACCTATTTGTTGTTCAGAGTCTTCATCTTTAATTTTGCAGGGTTCTGGATCACTCATGTTCTCGCTGTCCTTCAATAAACTCTTCACTAGAGCCTGATGGGAATATTCCAGTGTTTATAGCTGAACTGGAGGAGGAGGAGCTTCACTGGAGGAGGAGGAGCTTCACTGGAGGAGGAGACAATTATTCTAATTACATGCTGTTTGCATATATTTATATTTTAATGCCATATCAGCAGCACTGGCTATATTCATGGCAACACTTGTAATAAATATTCAATATATAATTGACAATCATAACTGTTTCTGAAACATCATTAAATGTTTTTTTAAACACACAAATAACAACACTGATAGAGTCTTATAAGCTCTTTTAGTCTGATCAATGATAAAAATTCCTCCAGAAACACATTTTTAAACATTTGCCTTAAAATATTTCCCGAATAAAAACATTCTCTAATATCATTTAAAAATGTACATTCTGTTACAATATGTGTTTTACCATCAAAATATCACAAGTTACGCATAGTTTTTTCTTCCCTGTAAAATAAATGTGTGCAAGTCTTGAGTGGCTGATTCTACATCTCGTGTGCAGCCTGATCATGTCTCTGATTGCTCACATTTATCTGGTTTTGGCCAGTAGCGATACATGAAAAAAGTAAATTTAAGGCCTGTTTAAAAAGATTTAAGACCTTAAATACAATTTTTTTGTAAATTTAAGACCTTTTTAAGGTCTAAAATTTGGATTTTGAGATTTAAGACTTTTTTAGACCCTGCAGAAACCCTGTAGATAACCCACGAGCAGTGTTGGGTGTAACGCGTTACTTAGTACTTAGTTACTGTAATTAAATTACTTTTCCACTGAAAAAGTAAAGTAACTAATTACTGTTCATTTTTAGGTATTTTAATTACAGTTACTTATAATGTACCTGCGTTACATTGTAAAATAATTAAACTCGCTGAATAATCTTACACAATTTTATTGATTTATGTTCTAAAGGTAAAAGTAAACTCTGGCGCTTTAAAATCATTGTAGTGCAGATGCATGTGATAGCGCCGCGCGCCAGTTTGCTGCTAGTCATATTCTAAAAAAGCGGTAGAGGTCTGACTCAGCTGAAGCGAGTGGCTGTTTTACGAAATGAAAATATTCCCAGACAAGAACATTACAGTATTAATCTATTTATTTTTCCTCATTGCTCGCCTGCGTACTGTAGCGCGCAGCTTTTTCAAGGCTATCACGCACCTTACATGGGCTGGTTTATGAAGAATACTATGAGAAAGGCTAGGATGACTACGCAGATGTGACAGAGGGAGTCGGCGAATTAAACATGACTGATGCTGCTCTCTTTCAGAGTAATAAGACACCTTTTGCTCGATCGGATCACAGGTAAACAAGAGAGACACAATCCAGTTCAAAAACATGCCGTATAAATCTTAAGCCTTTTGTCCACTTCCGATCATACTGCACGGGCTTTCATTCTAATACCGCAAAAAATAATGCTTTTTTTTGTAAAGATTGCACGATCCAGCCTGATCGATAGATATGCAGAATAATATTTAAGAAGGTTACATTGCATACTAAAAATTATTATGCATGTAATTATTATAGATTTAAAAAAATAGAATATAATAAAGATGATTCAGAAAACTAAAAGGCTAAACTATTTCATGTTTGACTCATATGTTTTATCTAAGTATTTATTATTTACAGAGTTAAATTTTTATTATTTGTCCACTCAAGGTTTATAGGGATTTCAAGAAGTATTTAGTTAAGTTACTTATTGAATAATTAAGTTACTTTTCAGACACAGTAATTAGAAAAGTATTTTAAATACAATATTGATTAAGTAATTAGTAATTAATTACTTTTTTGAAGTAACTTACCCAACACTGCCCACGAGTAACGCATTACAGAAGTGTTTACAGCGTTGCATCGAGCTAAAAACAAGAGAGTATATTAGCATTGAGCACAAGTGTTAAAGCAGATCAACCCGCAAGATAATTACAGCACATCTGCGAACGCTACAAAGGTCAGATATAATACACTTACTTTGAATGGATGCACAACACCCGCAACATAAGTGGAATTAAAGGAATTAAACAGCAAAGCTCTGCTCTCTGCACTCTCCGTCTCCGCTTCAGACTGAGTGCCATGGGTGGAATTTTTGCCTGCACACTGGTCAGCGAAAGCTGATTGGCTGCCTGTATGTATGTCTTCTTTCCTATTTCTTCAACTTCGTAGGGTTTATTTTTTAAATAGTTGTCTTTTATTATCTGTATTCCACGTTTCCTGCCATTCTTTAGCAATATCTTCAGTAATAATGTTTAACTTCACCTTTACTTAAAGAAGCATTAAATGGGTAGTTCACCTGTAAAATACAATTCTGTCATTTACTCATCCTCAACTTGTTCCAAACCTGTTTGAGTTTCTTCTGCTGAATGCAAATAAAGAGAATATAGGGGCAACAAACAGCCTCTATGGCTCAACAGTTCCTACTTTAGACATGGCTGCTTTTTTCAACATTTTTCAACTGAACCACTGAAGTCACATCGACTGTTTGACAATGTTTTTGATTTTTAAGCATCTCGGGACTCTTGCTGTCTATGACAGATGAGGAAGCTCTCAGATTTCATCTAAAGTGTCGTCATTTGTGGTCTGAAGATGAGTAAAGTTCTCAGGGGATTAAAACAACAGCTAGAGGGACAATCGTGTCAAAGGGACAACTCTTCCCAGCAGTGCTGATATACAGCCACATCACTCTACTCGTGTGATATTACTCATATATTCATTCATTTTCTTTTCGGCTTAGTCCCTTTATTAATCTGGGGTTGCCACCGTGGAATGAACCGCCAACTTATTTAGCACATATTTTACGCAGTGGATGCCCTTCCAGCTGCAACCCATCACTGGGAAACATCCATACACACTCACTCACATACATGCACTACGGAAAATTTTAGCTTACCCAATTCATCTATACCACATGTCTTTGGACTTGGGGGAAAGCAGAGCACCTGGAGAAAACCCACACAAACATAGGCAGAACATGCAAACTCCACACAGAAATGCCAACTGACCCAGAGGCTTGAACCAGTGACCTTCATGCTTTGAGACAATGTGACACCCACTGCGCCACTGGGACACCTCATATTAAAATTAATACAATACAGAGAGGTTCCTATTCCATTGTAATTATCTGAGATATCAAACTGGTATTGGTGAAGCAGTATGCTTACTAATGGTTGTTTTTAAATCTGAAAAGGCACCATACAGATGTAATGATTATAATGATTTGGGGAATCAAGCATGTATTGTTATAGACACCTTTGCTTATTTGTCTTTAGAGATGTAAGGCAGGTCCTGTTCATGTAATATGCTTTAGGCTATCAAGCTGGTATTGGCATGAACAGCTACACCTGTTAACAGGTTTCTTATATGTAAAACGGGCCTATCAGGCAGCTATTGATAAAGATGATTGCACATAATGATGAGCATTTATTTAAATGAAGATGAGACACAAATATTTAAAATTCATTGTTGCAAACAAGTTACAGGATTAAGTGCAGTTGTTGTGTTAGAGATGTCCACCACTGTAATCACACCATGGTGAAGAAGTAGTCTGAGAAATGCTGTAGCTGGTGTAGGTGTAGCAGGTTATTCACAGTAAAAGTTATGCATTGTGTAGGTATGAAAGTGAACTATTGTCATTGAATTACCCTGTATAAACTGCTGACAATAAATTGTACTTATGATGTAATTATTTTTTAATTATTTGGATAACACTACAAAGGTAAGACAAAATCGCATCACGCGAGTGCATGAGAAGATAGATGATCAACACATGACCTCTCTGTACAGAAAATTTAAATACTGTGTGGAGCAATCGCTCCTATTTATCAATGTCTAATCATATTGTTTGTGTGACCGCTGCCTAACTTGCTTTCACATTAATGTTTTGGGTTTTTTGAGCATTGATTCGGTTGCATTGATTACTTTGTCTATTAGGCTAGTTTCAATATTATTTCAAGATGCCACTATGTAGAGTGAGTGCATTTCCCCTCCTTCTCCTGGTTAAGAGTGGAAGCTCTGGAATTTGACAAAATCAAGTAAACCCAACCTGGTTATGGCAATGTTAATTGATTTGACAATGCTTGATATAAACTTTTCCAGTTAAGCTGATTTTAGTTTGTGATCAACTCTGGAGCATACGCAGCTGAAAGTGTGATGTGCAGCAAACAGCCAATTTCACAACACACAAGTGCAGCAAATAGACAATCACAAGACACACACAAGAGAGTCAGATTGACTCATTTCTCCAGAGTCAGTGCAATTCACTTCATTATTGTAGATTATAGTTATATCATAATATAAAAATATAATGAAGGTATTTACATTTACAATCCAGAAATAAACACTGCTGATGCAGCAAATGATTAAGACAGCAATTTCAAGTATATTATTATATCAGTGCAAATCAATCAACTTATGTTAAAGATTTAGCTTCACAAACAGGTCAATACACAGTCATTTTAAAGCTTTATATTTTTAAGCTAATTTATACACATATTTAAATGTATTTTTTACAATTAATTGACAATTTTCTAATATAATAGAATTAGTTATATTTCAGATAATATAAATAAATTATTAGCAACAAAGTGGCAATTTCGTAAAGCTTTTAGTCAAAGACTTTAATTTAAAGCAAAAAAGATGCTGGAGGACTGGATCATGTTCATATGTTTGAGAAATGATTGAGTTATTATTGAAATGAGACATCAGGTCATCGCCCAATCACAGATCAGAGAACATGCTGCCATACATCATACAAGTCTTTCAGCACTTCAGTACGCAATCTTCACCATCTGTTAACATTGCATTAGTCTTTTCAGTGTCATTGTACAGTAGGATACTGTTTGAGTTAGTGCTATTGTAGAAGTATTAGCTTTTGTTCATATTTTACTTTTTGCTTCTGTTTTCCTTGAATTAGTCAGTTACAGAGAAACTAAAAATGCTATTATTGATTAATAATAACAGATATAATTTATTATTTTATTCTACATTATTGTCTTTAATTTGTACTATTGTAATAATGTGTGATTCTTTACTTTTTATAAACTGTTTTTGTTAACTGTTATAAAACTGTAAGAAAAAAGAGGATTCCAGCATAAAGGAAACATTTATTGATAATACATCTCTCTTTATACCATAATATACATGACACGTTTGAGCTTTCTTCTAGGTAACTGGAGTTTTTTACACCATGAAATTATAATCAGGTATTAAATAAAGCGTTATTATATTTTATATTCGAGAAAACAGCAGCTCCTCCATTCAGTTGCGTCTGTTTACAGCACACATACAAACATACAGAAGTTAGTCAAACTGAGAATCGAAGTTGCTATACTTTACTCAAAAGATACCGTTACAGGGACCTAAATCCTTAAGATAATTATTATTGTTGTTGTTATTATTATTATTATCTTCTACAGCGCTTCACGGAAATCGCGCACTGCAGCTGAATATGTCGGCGCGGTGGCGTTGCTGTCAGTGGCGTTCTAAATAAGAATGTGTTCGAGAAACGATGACGTTGATTAACTAGTGTGAGCTGCATTAGTGTCTGACCATCGCTGACATTAGCGGTATGTAAAGATCTTTCTAAAAGTATCATTTTAGGTTATTGTAGACTTGGACCCAGACAGTTTTACTCCCCTGTTGTTCCTGATGCGTCCAGTAGGGGGGGATAAAAGATACATGGCCAAATATAAGATTAGAAGTCAACTCTTACAGATAAGTAAATGTCCTGATTATTAATTAATATACTTTTATTTATTTTTATTTTTTTATAAATATAAAAAACTAGGTTTAGTAAATATAAAAGCTAAGTTCATGTATCGGAAAGTGAGTTTAAATATACATTATTATATATATATATATATATATATATTATATTATTATATTTCAGATATACAAAAGCCCAATTGCAAATTAATTTAAATTCATTTAATTAGGAAAATAAAAACACACATAGTTGGATAGTGTAACGATTAACTGTAGCCTAGTTATAAGTTTTCATATAGAGATGTGCTTTTTGTTGTATTTATTATATGTAAAGTTGCATTCTGAAAATAACAAAATTAACCAAAAAAATGCTTCTTTCTAAAGTTCCAAGGACCATTTAGCACCAACTTATCCAGCATTTGTTTTACGCAGCGGATGCCCTACCAGCTGCAACCATCTCTGGGAAACATCCATACATTCTCATTCACACACATACACTATGGACAATTTAGCTTACCCAACTCAACTTTACCGCATATCTTTGGACTTGTGGGGAAACCGGAGCACCCGGAGGAAACCCACGCAACCACGGGGAGAACATGCAAACTCCACACAGAAATGCCAACTGGCCCAGCAGGGGCTCGAACCAGCAACCTTCTTGCTGTGAGGCGAACATTCTTCTCACTACGCCACCATGGCGCCCAGGTTTTATACTACCTCAGTATAAAAGATTATTTTTATATTATTTTATTGGGACAAAATTGATCTCCGTAAATCATCAATTCTTCTTAAAAGATTTATATTAAATGCCTAAAAATAAAATATATAAAAGACTTGAACATTAACATACAAACATAAGTGATACTGCTGAGATCCTCTTCCACTGGCATTGTAGCCTACCCTTCCTTTCACAAAAGGTACTCGTAAATGTAGGCTACTTTTTATGTAGTTAAAATATTAGGCCTGTTTGGGTTTCTTTTTTTATCGCAGTGTTATATGGAACAGGCAGGCCTAAGCTGAAGGAAAGGAGCAAGTGAGACGTATAAATTTTTAAAAAAAAAACTCTTGTTGTTGGAAAAATAATATTTTTGAAACAAATTTCGTTTGGTAGCTTTTACATTTTTTCATAGGCCTATTTGGTGTATTAATTTTTTTCAATTATCAACAAGAATGATGAAACATTTGAGGTGAATTCAGGAAATATCCCCCTTTCTTCTAAAACAAAAGGCCAGCCAGGACCACGTTTATTGTCAGATTTTGGTTAAATAAATAAGCTCTTACTGTGGAAATCAGTTAACATTTGGCATGGATAACAGGCTCGTTAATATGTTTTATTATCACTTTAAAGGCAAAACAATATTGAAATGATTATACTAAAGTGTTTTATTTCTCTACCTTGAAAGAGGCAGAGGATAAACCAAATATTACTTGAACAAATAGCAGCATATATCATTTAACCGGCTGCAGCGCATCACGCTGCAAATTCACTCATGCGCTCATTTATAACACTGCAAACCTGACATCGCAAGGTGACGTTGCAAATGTCACCAATCTGTTTTAAAACAAATGTTGTTTGAGTTGATGTTTGATTTTATATCAGCATTATTGACCCATAACAATGTACAGTGCCTATATCAGTATGTTTGTATCTTTATACAGTTTCTATTCTAATTGGCAGTTAAGTGGAATAAATAAATAAATTGAAATGCATTATTGTATTATTGCAGAAGTGAATAAATAGATTTTACCTACCAGCAAATATTAATCCGACACCAAATATAAAAGCAGACACTAACCCGCTATAACGTCGTCACCAATGACTAAATCTCTAAAAGACAGATGAAAACATCAGTGAACTGTAGCTCTGAGGGTTATAAAGGGCATGAGGGTTATAAATGACTGAAAAACAGCTGCGGGTGAAGTATATTGATCGCGAGTGCTCAGATTGTGATCACATCTCGGTTTTGTTCTGTTGATATGTAATCAGATGGAAATATGATTGTTATTTGTAGGACTACTATGGCTAGTGCTTAAATGGAGCAGAAAAAAAGAAAGAAAAAAAACAGCTGGGAAACATAACCTGCTCTGTATTTTTGTAGGAAAACACAGTTTAGATCTTTTTAGTGTAAGACGTGTGTGAGTTATTGCCGTATATGACTGTGTCAGGAATATCGAAACAAAACCAACTTAACTCGTCTCCTTTAGCGCCCCTCATAGAGTTGATCCATGCTGGCATGTCTCCCCTTTGGGTTTTAGGTTTTAAAAAAGGGAAATATTTCCACCACCCCGTCCAAATGTTTAGAATACCGGGGTATCAGATTTGCACAATCCATATGCACAATGCTTTGGCCTGTTTCCCCTCGCACGAAAGCTTGACAGAGCTCCTGCGCATAGCTACAGTTGCTAAGCCACGATTGGTGGGTGGCGGTTTTAGGGTGTGGCTTAGCGAAGGGTCAATTGGTTTCCATTCTGTGTTCAAAGAAAGTTTAGTCAGACCTATATACATTTACGAGTGACATGACGGCAAACTTTATTTTGCGTGCACATCTTGAGTTGAAAAATATATATTTTTTCGACTTTCGAGCGGAAATTATAGCATGAAGTAATGTGGTATTTATATCTAAAAAAAGTGAGGGGGACATAAAACCATGTCAGAAGACAGTCAGAAACCATGATGCTTGACTGGAGGAAGGTGGCTATCTCCAGTTTGGAGGAGAGTCCTTACCCCAAATGGAGTTCAAGTATCTGCGTTTTTTTTCATGAGGAATGGAATGTGAGATTAAAAGATGGATCAGTTCAGTGGCAGCAGTAATGCAGTTGATGTGATTGTCTGTTGTGGTGAAGGAGCTGAAAGACAATGTTCTCAAATTACAACTCAATCTAGGTTCCTACTCTCACCTATGGTCATGACTGAAAGGACAAGATCTCGAATACAACTGGACACATTTTACAAAGTGTTATGACCCGCTTCTTTGAGTCGCAACATAAAAGAGAGATGAACCAACAAAATAGCCTGAATGCTAAATATTTATTATAAAATGTAACTCATAGAACAATCAATCAAAGCAACCAACAAATGTTTGGGGATAATAATAAAGATAAAGAATTTAGGATTAATCACAACAACACTTTAACTACATAATATAAGATGACAGGTTTTGACATGAAGACTCCTGAGTAGCCACAGCGTCCTGGGGTAGCTAGCACAACAACTTTAATATCCCCATTGATGAGTAATGCAGGCATCCAATCAGGATTTACCACATACTCCAATCTGGAGTCTTGGGATCATCACAGTGTATTAATATTGTAAAACTTAATACCTGTCGCTCTGCCTAAATCATAAAATATTTGATATTTTAAATATTTTAAATATTCTTTGATGTGTGGTTTCTTCACAGTGACTTGTTTCTCATTCAGGGAGTCAGACAGAGAACATCATCCAAAACAACACTAGCTACATGAATACACTGGAGAGTAGGGCTGGGTATCGAGTTCGATACTTTTTAAGCACTGACCGAATAGTCTCAATACTATCGAGTATCGAAAAAATCATTTTCGTTCAGTACCAAATTTCGAAACCCAAGGGAATAATCTTGTCAACATCAGTGAGCTATAAAACCTGCGGCATCCTAAACGTGCCCGGATCAAATGCTGGTGATTGGCTGCGGCGAGGCTGTCTTGAAAATCAATAGTTTATGCCAATTACGTCCACTCACCCAGAGCTTGTCAAATGTGCTGCTGTAATGCGTACACTACACTTTAAAGCATAGCATAAATGTAACAATTTAAGCGATCGAAAGTATGGCTACATTATGCAAAGATTGATGGCAACAGTGTGCGATGCAATATCTGTAAAAAAGTTATCGCGACCAAGACTGGCAATGCATCAGATATGATAAAACACCTCACAGTACATGGAATTAATTTACGAGAAGAAAGTTGCTCTCTGTTTGACTGCAAGAAGATCACGCCAGCACAGTCATCATCATCATCCTCTCTGTATTTTCCTGACTCAGGGCCTCCAACAACGTGCCCACCACAAGTGTCGTCCTCCGTGACTGATGAGAATAACTGCGCGATGGCTGGGGCTCAGAAATGTAAACAGACATACAAAATCAGTTAACTTTTAGCACTTCTTGCTTGTGTACCGTTAAAGTTAAGTTTAAGTTTGTGCGGGGTAAATTTATGTAACAGACTTTACTTGATGCTGTGATGTGTACATTTCTGATGTTTAGTACGTAAGTATGTGCAATGCGTTTTGCCCCTAGGGGTTTGCCGTAGCTGGGTTTTATGAGCATGCGCGCAGGAACTGTACCCAGCCCTACTGGAGAGTGGAGTGCAGATGTATCCGCACCTGTACAATGACTTGCAAAGAGACCTTAAGCCACAGAGGTGCTGTTTGCCAGATGTTTATGAAACTGTTCTTCTCTCAGACGCCATCATTGTGTTTACGGTAACAGCGCAACACATTTACAACCTCACCTACTGCAGTATAGGAGTGCTGGAAAACAGTATACCGTCACTCAGCCTTTTCAAACATTATTCAGACATGAAACATCCTGTGCACATGAGAAAATGTTTTGCTGCATTCATGTCATGTGTGCAACTTTTTGTCCATGTGTTTCTTAAGCTGCGCCGAATGAGCGAAACTCTGTAGACACTGATCAGATCTGTACGGTTTCTCTCCAGTGTGAATCCTCTTTTGTGTTTTCAGATGTGTTAACTGGTTAAACCTCGTCACAGTGTGAACACCTGTACGGTCTCTCCAGTGTGAATCGTCTGCTGCAGTTTCAATTTTGGAGCTGTAATGAAAGTCTTCTCAAACTCAAGCACATATACTCTTTCACACCAGTGTGGGTCTTCATGTGTAGATTAAGAGATGATGAGCGGATGAAACACTTCCCACATTGAGTGCATGTGAATGGTTTCTCTCCAGTGTGGATCATCATGTGGTGATAAAGGTGTGAGGATTGGTTGAAACTCTTCCCACACTGAGTGCAAGTGAATGGTTTCTCTCCAGTGTGGATCCTCATGTGTTTATTAAGGTGAGATGAGCTGCTGAAACTCTTCCCACACTGGGTGCATGTGAATGGTTTCTCTCCAGTGTGGATCCTCATGTGTTGATTAAGGGATGATGATATGCTGAAACTCTTCCCACACTGAGTGCATGTGAATGGTTTTTCTCCAGTGTGGCTCCTCAGATGTTTATTAAGGTTTGATGAGCAGCTGAAGCTCTTCCCACACTGAGTACAAGTGAATGGTTTCTCTCCAGTGTGGGTCCTCATGTGTTGATTAAGGTGTGATGATTGGCTGAAACTCTTCCCACACTGGGTACATGTGAATGGTTTCTCTCCAGTGTGGATCATCATGTGTTGATTAAGGGATGATGAACAGCTGAAACTCTTTCCACACTGAGTGCAGGTGAAACGATTCTTGTCTCTCCTTCTCAAAATACCATCAGTCTGTAAATCATTTTTTTCCTCAATTTTGACATGATGTTTCTCCTCTTTACTCCCCTCATTCTCTTCAATTAGATCTGAAATAAAAATAAAAAAACATCAATTTTCATTAAGTCTTAAAAACTCTCATCAAAAGCTGAAAAGTGAAAAGACACTGGAAACATTGGCTACACACACTGTAATTTTGATGCACCTTAAATGTAAAATAAATCAGATCATATTTTGTTTGTTCTATTAACATGTACACATTTAAGCAGATTTGATTCAATTCATCTTTATTTATCTGGTGCTTTTACAATGTAAATTGTGTCAAAGCCACTTAACATAGAAGTTAAGTAATATAGTAAATTGAAACTGTGTCAGTCCAGTTTTCAGAGTTTCTTACATAATTGATCATAAAAGTCATCTTGGTCATATTGATAAGACACAGATTTGAAAGTGTAGAAGTTCATCTATTAGCCCAATGACGAAACTAACAGCATGGTCGAAGGTTAAATGCGTGTAAGCCCTTTCTAGTGCTTCTGAAAAGAATTCTTGTATTTATTAAAATTTATTTTTATTCGTTTTTTAGCTCTGAATTTAATCTGACTCTAATTTTAAGTGACTGTCAAATTTAGACTGTATTTCTATTTGTAAGAACAGATCACATTCATCATTTACGACTTAATTTAGAGTTTTGATTTATATCTGATTCCTTACTCTTCAGTTATATGTTCATTGAGACCAAACGCCACTTAAGAGTTTCACGCCCCGGGTTTGCGTGTCTTCTCACGGACAGTATATCAACACTCTGAAGTTAGTCAGAGGGTACAGGATTAACTAATATTCAAATAGACTGGTTGCACTCATCCTAAAAGAATAGTCAATTTAGCCAAGCCCAAGCAACTTGCTAAAATCAGCGATTAGATGATTAAACATCTCCATGCTGTCGTGCTAAAACGGCTCTGTACAGTCAAACGTGCCTTAAAATCTAAAGTGTAATCATAAAGTTAGCACAGACTTCACTTAATCTACTGGATATAAAAAGATTTCAGGAGAATTCAGAATGAGTCAAAAATTAACATTTTATTTGTCAGGTAAAATTGTATTATGCCAATTACATAATAAAACAATCAGAAAGCCAATTCAGAGGTGATACTGTAAAAATACAACATCCATTACTCAAAAATAAATCAAAGACTTAGAGATGCATACCTGACCAGAAGTACGTTGCAGCATAAGGGCGTACTCACACTATGCTATCCGAACCGTGCTCAGGCCCGTTTCCCAGATAATTTTAGAAGTGTGAGTGCGCTGAATCGGGCTCAGGCACGGTACAGTTGGCCGGCCCTGGCCCGGTTGGAAGAGGTGTGCCTGAGCGCGGTTCACTTGGGCTTTGGCGCGGTACGCTTGTGGTGAGAGTGCAAAGCGCGCCTAAGCCCGAATCTGAAGAGGAGACGTGACTTTTGGGGACAGTTTCATATAGATTTATTAATCATTCTTACTGTTTAATAACCGCAAACTGTTGTAGATTATTAAAGACACAAACCCCTCTCTGCACGACAGCTGCGCCTTTAGTAAACCTTCTAATTCCTGCAGCACGAGGACGTCATGATTGTTTATGAGCGTCAGCAGTGGCTGATCTGTTCGGCGGAATATTTGACTGTGTGTCACTGCATATCAAACCACTAAAACGATATAATCATATAAAGAAATCTCCTCTGAAATCTCTGAGAGCGCTTCTCTTACACTGAATAGCGCATCATCGATGACATTAGCGTGCCCAGGCCCGAATGCAATGAGAGTGCGGGCCGTCGGGGGAGACGGGAGGGGGGGACAAGCGTGCTTTGGCCCGGTTAAAGGGAACTGAACATAGTGTGATTACGCCCTAAGTCTCAGAGATGCTGCAACGGGGTATCCTGGCTACAAGATCTCAATGATATTGGTTCACATTTTCCTTAAATACTCAACTCAGAACAAACAGCCATAAATGAAAGATAATAGAATCGTCGCCGAGACCCTTGCCTGGTGAATTTGAAGAGTTAACCATCTCTAAGGAGGGGGAACATCTGGCAAAGATCTTATCAAAGCCAAAAACCAAATCAACATATACCAGTGAAATAGTACAGTGACATTAAGAACATTTTACCAATCACACAGAGACATTTAAAAGGATATCAAACATTAATATTGTGCTACAAGATACACCATATTAAAACCTGGGACATTTTATGTGAAAAAGTGAACGATCTGCTCTGATCAGAAGGTAACTTAAGGGTCGAGAAGGGGGGCATTTCCCCCTGGTGAGGTATAGCTCTGTGTTTCCAGCCTATTGTCAACTGTTTCAGGTTGATTTGAATAGAACAGTTGAACAGCTGGTTTCCTGGTCTTCTTCTCAGATCACAAAGTTTATTGTTTTATTGCATCTCATGAAATTCTATAACAGTTCTCAGGGTCTGATATTCTGCAGAGATTAAGCTGTCTATACAGAAGCTGTAAATGGCCTATTTTTGTTCGTATATATTCATAATTACAACAAAATGGTTTTCTAAAATTTGTAAAGCAGACAGAGAACACTTGTTCATTCTGTGCCTGACTGGTAAACGCATCAGAAAAAAAGTTCTGGGGTAACAGCTGAATATTTGCGTCACAGACATGAGACATACCTGTACAGCATCTGCATAAAGGCTGGAATGTGTACCTTTCCCCTTGTGTGCTATTGGGCCATTTTCATCCATTCTGGGGTGATTTTGAGGCTTAATTTGGCCAAAACTTTTTTGTGTTTCAGCAAACGGACTGATATTTGGGGATCTTATAATTCAATACACTCATACATTTGTTTATTTATTTATTGTTTAATAGAAATTATAGCTTTGCAACATCAAGCAGCATTAGGCATGGGCCAGTATAAGATTCTGACGGTATGATAACATTGAGTAAAAACATCACAGTTTCACTGTACTGTGATTACTGCTCTAAAATATATTCTTTTTAAATGTGTGGGTAAATAACACTTTTTCCCCCTTTGAAAACAATATATTTTCTTTTGAGAAACTTTTATAATATTTTGGAGCAGTAAACATGTCAGGCTAAATCATTCAAATGAATCACTGACTTCTGCTGTCTTCATTTGTTTCAAAAACACAGATTTCTTTACTATTTAAAAAGTTTTTCTGCTGGAGATACTGATGTCCTAAGAAACTTAAAAATTGAAGAAAAAAAAAACATACATATACTAAAGGAACGGTATAGCAGAACATTTCAGCGGTTTTAAAACCTTGACTTTTCCAAATTGCAGCATACCTTGAAAATGGTTATTAAAAAAGAGACTTAAAGTCTCAAGCCAAAAAGATTACAATGGCAGCACCTGCTGGTACGTGAAGAATATGGTCAATACTGAGGAACTTTACACTCAAATGTTTGCATATCATCAGCATGCTGTAATCCATTTCTGAAGCAGCAAAAGTCACTTTTAGACTAGTTTGTTGGCCAGTTGTAGTCTGTGCAATGCTAAACGTTATTGTTCCAGTATAATTTGTTTTGTCTGACGTTGTCCCACAACATCATATGGTTTAGAATACTGTACAATGTTTTATAACAATTAATTACTTTAGTGTCCATTTCATTCAGCATGTTTAATATTGGGGGCATCCATGTTTTTTGACATACTTCAAACCAGGGTCTCTGCAGGTTTCACACAGTTAACTGTAAGACTTTAAGACATTTTTAAGACCATTATAAATTAAATTTTAGGCTCATAAAGGGTTAAAGTCTGAGGAATTTTTCTATTGGCCCAGATTATTTTTATTTAGATTTTATTTGCTCTATCATATATCATAATCATAAATATTATAATTTAATACATTTAATAATTCAATAATAGATGAATAATAAAAATAAAGTACAATATTTTAGATTTTAGCAAAAGATTTAAAATATTGTGTAAAAACAAGCAAAATCAACCTGTTTGTTCCTGCGGATCTTCATGTTTGACTCTGAATGTTTCTTCAATCTTCACATCTTCACTCTCCTCTTTAATAAACGCCATCTTTATAACAGTGTGGAGATCAGTCGCTTCAGCAGGAGTTTTTCTCTGCGTTTGGACACTTTATCCTGATTAAAATGAACAAAACAATAAAAATGTTCTGTTTAAAATAAATAAAACAATGAACAGAAACAAAATAACTTCTCTTCAACACTTGCTTCAACAGTTTCTTTATATGAGAGTAATTAACTCTTAACAGAAATCGGGTAAGTCCGAGCAAGAAACAACTGCCACAATTGACCTGATTAAAACTAGTTCTCTATTTCTTATATGTACACTTAGAATGGAATGACATTATGCTATTTAATAAATTAAACCTTCAATAAAACACTTATTACACACATTGCTGTTACTTTTTTCAACAATAGCCCTCATTACTGTAAGTAAAATAGTACTACGTTGTATAAAGGGTTAAAATAATATTGTCAACAGCAGGTACATAATTTAACATCGGATGAAAAACCTGAAACTTTAGTTAATCTGTTTATATCTGTGTAAACGCTTTAAAACAAACCTTTCTCACTTCATGATGACTGCATGTCTAAAACACATTACTTCTTATTATTATCTGAGTCCAAATCTCATCCTGGTAATTATGACCTCTTCTTCTCCTTTTCTACAACTTTGTAGGCCTTTGTAGATCTGAAACAAACCCAATACCGACAAATGCAATAAAAACAGCTAAAAATCACCTGATTTTAATATATATTATAATAGTGCCTAAATGAAGCGCTAAATTAAAATAAATAAACAAATACAACACAGCGTCTGCTCTTCTATGGCAAAAAAATGAATTCTAAAAAAATACAGCGTCTGGTCCCTGTAGCAAAAATAATTCATTCATTCATTCATTTTCTTTTCGGCTTAGTCCCTTTTTATGAATCCGGGGTCGCCACAGCAGAATGAACCGCCAACTTATCCGGCATTTGTTTTACGCAGCGGATGCCCTTCCAGCCACAACCCATCTCTGGGAAACACATCCATACATTCTCATTCACACACATACACTACGGACAATTTAGCTTACCCAATTCACCTGTACCGCATGTCTTTGGACTGTGGGGGAAACCGGAGCACCCGGAGGAAACCCACGCAACCACGGGGAGAACATGCAAACTCCACACAGAAATGCCAACTGGCTGGGCCAGTTGGCATTTCTGTGTGGAGTTTGCATGTT
>CAIGQQ010023415.1:26088-46818 GCA_903798035.1 Danio albolineatus
GACCTTCTTGCTGTGAGGCGAATGTGCTAACCACTCGGCCACCGTAGCGCCAGCAAAAATAATATTTAATAAAAATATTTTTTTAAAAGCGCAGCATCGGGCACCCTGTGCCAAAATAAATTGTGGTGGACACACAAAAATCATTTCCTATTGAAATACATTGAATGGAAATGTGTGCAGGGTAACACAAAAAAGAGAGTTTGTGTCCATCAATACAAATTAATAGACTAAATTTCGTGAATATTTCATGAATTGCTGTGAGACTGGGTTGGTTGAATGTTTAGAGCTTATTGTTTTAGATTTTTTATCGTAACATAATTTGTTACAAAGAAAGTAATTAAATATGTTTGGCATGTTTTAGAATAACAGGGGGAAGTCAGAATCACAATTTGTACATGCAAATAACAAAACAGAAATAATAATGACTTGGTCCTTTTGTTATACCATAAACTGTCAATGTTTCCTGGGAGATACAACTCATAAAATCATAAATAATTTTTTATTTTTTTTACTTGGATCCAGATAATATATCAAATGACATGAAATGATTTTTTGCTTGTCATTTTTCACTCCAGACTGTTTAAGGATTAGATATCTTGAACAGGAACAAGACAAAAACTGTTAAATGAGAAAAGCATTTTTCCAAAGTATTTATAAATAACTTAATCAACTGCATTCTTATCAAATATGATTAATCCATATTAAACTTTATTTATAATCAATACAACAAAAAGCACATCTCTATATGAAAACGTATAACTAGGCTACAGTTAATCGTTACACTATCCAACTATGTGTGTTTTTATTTTCTCTACCTAAATCTAAATTAATTCACATTTGGGCTTTAATATATCTGAAAAAGTATGGTGAGTGGATCAGTTTGTATATTTAAACTCATTTTCTGATACATTAACTTAGCTTTTATATTCAGCAAAAAAAATTAAGTATATTTATAAATAGGGCATATAGTAATATGGAAGCGTTGACTTCAAATGTATTATTTGGCCATGTATTACATTTCATCCCCCCTATTGGACGCATCAGGAACTAAAGGGGCGTAAAACTGTCTGGGTCGTAAAACTGCCTGGATCCAAATCTGCAGACACCCATACAGAGGTAAAGTGGAAAACCAGGGAGAAATTCATCAATAAGTCATGATTGCAGCAGTAGGTGGCAAAAAACCGAACTTTTATTTTGGCGGGGCGTTGTGACGTCATAAGGCTGCGCGGCCCCTGCTCTGTGATCCACTTTGCTGTGATTCAACTGAAAAAAGGTTTGTTTAAAAGCGTTTACACAGATATAAACCGATTGATTAAAGTTCCGATTGATTAAGTGATTTAATGAAGGTTTAAACAGCACAATGTCACTCCATTTTGAGTAAACATCACTATATATATGGAGTACTAGTTTAATCTGGTCATTTGTGGCAGTTGTTTCTTGCTCGGACTTTCCTGATTTCTGTTAGTGAATTACTCTTATATAAAGAAACTGTTGAAGCAGTGATGTGCGGTGAGGTTTGTGGCTGGTGAGGCACTGACACTTTCAATGTCAAAAGTATACAAACAAATCCACCCGGTATATTTGCCAACTACTGATTGTGTTTCATATATCATGTCAGCATTGTTTCTGTACACATGGCAGGTACATAATGGGCCAAGGAGGAATGTAAAATGTATAGCGATTAAATATGCCTCCCAAAAACACCCAGCTGTTTCTCATTCACACACACACACAAACAGCACCATTGCATATGCTCTCTCGCTCGCTCTCTCTCTCTCTTACACACACACACGGGATACACACGCTGGTCTTACCTTTACAGTAACGTTAGTTGTAAATGAAGTCTCGACATGACTTGAATTAGTTTAAAATGATCGCGTTATCTTCTGTCGCGTCCTTTGAAGCGAGTCCTTTGGCTCCGGCATTGGTCGTCCATTATTTATTCACGTTTTGATTGAAAGTCCAGTTTGAGAACTTTTTGAGCTGATATGATATATTTTTGCAGTCAGTCAGAGCAAAACAGACTCCTATTGAACTTTACTGCATAGAAGAAGAGCGACCAAACGTGAGCTCAGGAGCGCCCTCTTCAGTGTGGCGAGCTGCTGCCTGCCTCACCTCATGTTTTTTCAGATGCGGCTTTATGTCAGATTTTAACACTAAATAAGTGATAGACATACATGGAATATATTACATATTATTAGTATACATCTTAAGAAGGCGGGCAAGGATGATGAAAGGTGAGGCCCTGCCTCCTCTGACTGAACATCCCTGTGTTGAAGAGAAGTTTGTTTCTGTTCATTGTTTTATTCATTTTAAACAGAACAATTTTATTGCTTTGTTCATGTTAAACAGGATAAAGTGTCCAAACGCAGAGAAAAACTCCTGCTGAAGCGACTGATCTCCACACTGTTATAAAGATGGCGTTTATTAAAGAGGAGAGTGAAGATGTGAAGATTGAAGAAACATTCACAGTCAAACATGAAGATCCACATGAACAAACAGGTTAATTTTCATTCTCAAAGACCAACTCAGTCATTTGATCCTCATTCAGATATATTTTAATAATAAGAATACTAAATTAAATCCATCTTGCAGCCCTGAGTGTGCTGCCTAGTTCTCCTAAACGCACATCAGCATTCATTGAAAGACAGGAATGAGTTTCTTTCGTTACTTGTTCTCATGTCTCTTGTCATTCTTAAGGTTATTGCTTCTCTTGTTCTTCTACTGTTTGTAAAGCGTCCTTGAGCACTGGAACTATATAAAATAATTAAAAACAATAAATTAAAAAAGGTTGAACTGAGCTGAGGGTAGTACTATCTGCTATTAGTACTAGTCACGTTGATCACAATTCCCTTTTTTCATCAAATTCTTTATGGGTTTAATCTTGTTTCTAGTAGTTGTTACTAGTTCTCACAGATAGTATCTGAGTTAGAATTATATCATTGTTATAATAACTAATTACCAGGACTATTGTGTTTAAACTGGGTTTAATTATTTTCCTCACAATAACATTTGTTTAAACATGCTCCATGTATTTACTGCTGAGGACATCGACCTAGACAGATTGTTGTGCATAGCTTTAGTTTATTATAGTTTCTAAAACTTTCAAAACATTTGTGCATATTTTATTTTAAAGAAAGTGAATGGATACAAGTAGAGCTTGCTTGTTTTTACACAATATTTAAACTCTTTTGCTAAGAAATATCTAAAATATTTATTTTTATCACTCATTTATTATTGTATTGATAAATGTATTCAATTATAATATCTTTTCCATCTGGGCCATTTGAAAAATTCCTTTGAGTCTAAAATTTCATTCATTATGGTCTTTAAAAGTCTTAAATTTAACTTGGTGAAACCTGCAGAACCCCTGATTTAAAGTATGTCATAAAACATGGATGCCCCAATTTTAAATATGCTGAATGAAATGGACACTAAAATAATTGTTGTAAAACATTGTACAGTATTTTAAACTATATGTTGTTGTTGTAGGACGACGTAAGACAAAACTAACAAATTATAGTGGAACAATAACGTTTAGCATTGCACTGACTACAACTGGTCAACAAACTAGTCTAAAAATGACTTTTGCTGCTTCAGAAATGGATTACAGCATGCTGATGATATGCAAACATTTGAGTGTAAAGTTCGTCAGTATTGACCATATTCTTCAAGTACCAGCAGGCGCCGCCATTGTAATCTTTTAGCTTGAGACTTTAAAGAATTAATTTTAAGATCCTGAAAACAGTGTTATGCTGGTTAGGCATGGGACGATAATCATTTTCAATGTATACCACAGTTCGGAAAAATCAAGGCCTTAAAACTGCCAAAATTTTCTGCTGCACCGTTTCTACTGTATATGTAAGGGTTTTTTTTACATTTTGTTTTAAGTTTTTCAGGACAACAGTATCTCCAGCAGAAAAACTTTTTAAATCATAAAGAAATCTGTGTTTTTGAAACTAATGAAGACAGCAGAAGTCAATGATTCATTTGAATGATTTAGCCTGACATGTTTACTGCTACAACATACAGAAGAGACATCAGAAGAAACATCAGAAGACATTATCAGAAGAAAACATATTGTGTTAAAAGGGAAAAAAAGTTGTAGTTTTTTACCCAGACATTTAACAAGAATATATTTTAGAGCAGTAATCACAGTACAGTGAAACCGTGGTATTTTTATTCATAGTTATCACACCGTCAGAATCTTATACTGGCCCATGCCTAATGCTGCTTGAAGTTGCAAGTTTATCATTTTTCCTTGTATGTATAGTCATGAACACACTTGTTTGTGGAGCGTGTAGTGTGATCGTTTTTCTGTCATTTATTATTCCTGGTCATTTCTCCAATAGCTCTAAAAACAATAAGCTAAAACAATAGCATATGAGATCAGGTCACTGCTATCATATGACTGACAATTGTCTCTGTTTGTCATTGTGCTCTGTTTATCCCGAGAGCTGATGCTGAGTATTCTTAGGGCTTTTCACAATTGAAATTGTTAAACCTGGGTCATTCTAACACTGGATAAACAGAATCCTGGGTCATCTGTAATCACGTTCCACACTGCTCATGCTATACCTGGGGTAAAAAAAATTATCCTGGGTGTTCATTACGGAAGTTTCACATTGTCAAACCCTGGGTTAACATTATTATTTGTATATTTACATTGTCACTGTCCCAGATTTATAATTATATCATATTTTTAGACGGCATTTCTGCATCTTTTCGGGTATAAAATGTCACCACTAAGGTCTTCAGCTGAGCCTCAGGACATGCACAAAGACAAGAAAACAACAGTACAAATGAATAAAAACAAGTAGCAAAGTATGTCATCTTCCCATCTCCTCATCACTCCAGTTTACAGCAAACGTGGCACTAAGCATTTGCATAAATCTATTCATTTATTTTCCTTCAGCTTAGTACCTTCATTCATCAGGGGTCACCACAGCGAAATTAACCACCAACTTATCCAGTATATGTTTTAAACAGCGGATGCCCTTCCGGCTGCAACCCAGTACTGGGAAACATCTGCATAAGTTATATACGATAATGCAAACTCGCTAATACAAGCGTGAATTATGCGTACTTGCTATGAACATGCAGGATTTGTCTCAATCGGGTCTTTCAGGCAAGGTAAAAATGTTTAAATCCAGTGGAAGATACATATGAGAGAACACAACACGAGTAATCTAGAGCGAGTGCATTTGATCATTTGCATTTAAAGCCACAGGCACAGAAACAGCTTGGTTTTCCTCTGACCCCCAAAATTTAATATTCTGCAAGGTATATGATCTGAGTTTGAGCTGAAACCTCAGACAAATTGTGGGAACACCAAAGACTTATTTTACATCTTGTAGAAAAGGTTGATAATAGGAACCTTTTAAAGCAAAGATCTGAAACTTAAATGCTGGAGGGTCGCAGTTCTGCAAAGTTTAGCTTCAACCATCTCCAGCTCACCCCTGCTTAATAGTCTCTAGTAGTCTTAAAAACCGTGATTAGTTAGATCAGCTGTGTTTGATTAGGGTTGGAGCAAAACTGTGCAGAGCCGCGGCCCTCCAGGAGTTGAGTTTGAGTCCTGTGGTTTAAAGGGATAGTTCACTCAGAAATGAAAACAGCCTCACCATTTACTCTCCCTCGTGTGGTTTTAAACCTTTATGAGTTTCTTGATTCTGTTGAACACAAAAGAAGATATTTTGAAAAAAAAAAAAAAAAACGCAGGCTTTCTTTGTGTTCCAGAAGAAAGGAAATGTTTAAAGCCACATGATTGAGAGTAAATGGTGAGATCATTTTCATTTTTGGGTGAAACATCCATTTCATGCCGCTTTGTGCCTTCATACTAAAGTTAACTTTTTCTTTTTAAGACCTGATGGTGCTGAAAGAAGAGACTCATCAACGGAATGAAGTGAAAGAGAAACAGCAGTTTGAGAAACACCAAGAAATAACGACTGATGAAAAACCCACACTGACTAAAAAGACTTCATCACGCAGAAGACCTCGGAAATCCAAATCTAGGTGTAATTTCACTTGTCATCAATGTGGAAACAGTTTCAGCCGAAAAAACAACCTTCAAATCCACATGAGAATTCACACTGGAGAGAAGCCTTTCAGCTGTAAACAGTGTGGGAAGAGTTTCAGTCAAAAGTCAAGCCTTGATGTTCACATGAGAGTTCACGCAGGGGAGAAACCTTACACCTGCGAACAGTGTGGAAAGAGTTATGTTAAAATGAATGACTTTAAAGCCCACATGAGAGTTCACAGTGGAGAGAGGCCGTACACATGCCAACAGTGTGGGAAAAGCTTCTATCATACAGGACACTTGGCATTGCACATGAGAATTCACACTGGGGAGAAGCCTTACTCTTGCCCTCAGTGTGGAAAAAGTTTTCAACGAAATGGCACCCTTACAGTCCACATGAGAACTCACACTGGAGAGAGAATTTATACTTGCACACAGTGTGGGAGAAGTTTTACTCAAAAACAAGAGCTTAACATCCACATGAGGATTCACACTGGAGAGAAACCTTACACATGCACAGAGTGTGGTAAAAGTTTCATACGTAAGAGCACACTCGATTACCACATGATAAGTCACACTGGAGAGAAGCCGTTTGCATGTGTTCAGTGTGGAAAGAGCTTCACATCCAAAGCTAGCCTTATGAACCACATGAATGGTCACACTGGAACTATAGTGTTCACATGTGATCAGTGTGGAAAGAGTCTCACGCGCAAAGACACCATTAAGCAACACATGAAGACTCACTCAGGAGAGGAACGTTTTAGATGCAGTGAGTGTGGAAAGGGCTTTAAACGTAAAAAAAGCCTCAACACTCATATGAAGCTTCACAGTGGAGAGCAGAGTCCTCAAAATTGAGGCCTTGTCCACACAAACACGGGTATATTCATAATGGCAGCTTTTTCATGTAGTTTGGCTGTTCATTGACGTGAAGTTTATTTATAAACTACTTTCGAGAGGATCACATGCTTATGATTGTCCATGGCCGGTCCCGCATTACTAACACATGATTCACCAGTCAGATGATTCCTAATTCACTATAAATAACCAGTTTCTTACCTCAGTTATCTTCATCTTGAAGAATCCCCCTCCCACCCCATCCCCTTTTGTCTAGATTTGGTGACACGGTGGCGAGGATCTTATGAGCCCAGGGCTCTCTTGGGACCGCATGCCAAACATGCTTTATTATCAATCATCAGCTAAGTGTGAACTCTTGAATTCATATCAAGATACTGAAAATGAAACCCTTTTAACACCTGAAGATTTAAACTCTGAAGAAACTCACCATAACTCACACAGGCTCACCATAATTGGACAATAGAAGATTGGAGAAACATTGCCTGGTCTGATGAATCTCGATTTCTGCTGTGACATTCGGATGGTAGGGTCAGAATTTGGCATCAACAACATGAATGCATGGATCCATCCTGCCTTGTATCAACGGTTCAGCCTGGTGGTGGTGGTGGTGTAATGGTGTGGGGGATATTTTCCTGGCACACTTTGGACCCATTAGTACTGTTGGAACTCACCGGCACATTGCAAAACTTTAAAACCAGTTCAAATCAGGCTTGGAAGTCGGACGACACATTGTCTCAGTCATTTAGACCTGGCTCGGGGGTTTCAGCTAACTTTGGTAATGATTAAATCTAAACAAAGGGGTTTCACAGGATTTTGCATCACGAGACTTTTGAATGACTCCCTGGTCATGCGCTAGTCACAAGGAGACATCCTGCCAGATGTACGATTCGTTGTACAAATTAATACATACGAATGAAAGACAATCTCTTGAAATGTTACAACTAAGGCAGGTGCCTCATATGTTGTGTTAATTCCAACCAACCAGGTTAATCAATGTGTTGTTTTATAGCAGCAAGTAACAAACTAACATTGTCTCTGGCTGATCTGGTGCTGATTAATCTTAAGCAGTTAAAGATAAGCCGAATCTCTGCTTCTGTGGTTTCTCAGGTGTGATTCTAAGATCTAGTCAGAAGTACTAGAATTAAGTTGGGACTGTTGTCAACTCATTTTGCATCCTCTGAACTGCCTCTGTGTGTATGTGTGAATGTGTGTGTGTGCGCGTTTGTTTGTTGTTTGCTTATTACGTAGTTAGTTTCATGTATCTTAGTGTAGCTCAATAAATCTTTGTTCTCATAAAGCAAGAACTGTGTTTCTGTTTATATGCTTCCAAGTCATTGCCTCGAGCTGTAGATTTTGTTACCTTGTTAAAAGTTAACCCAATACTGTGTTGTGTTATTATCGTTGGACACGGAAATAATATAAACAAGATTGGTAAAACACAATGTTTTCTGTTTGCTGGGCAAATGGTAGATAAAGTGTGAATCTTTTAATCTGATTCAATCTGACTCTATTGAGTCGAATAAATGATTCGAATCTTCAAGATCTGATTCATTGAAATGAGCTAATAAATCCCTGATCAGTCTTTTACTGTAGCTTGGACCCCTACAGTACCAATTGAGCATCGTGTCAACGCCACAGCCTACCTGAATATTGTTGCTGACCATGTCCTCGCCGTAATGACCAGTGTACCCATCTTCTGATGGTTACTTTTGGCAGGATAATGCGTCATGTAATAAAGCGTAAATCGTCTCAGACTGGTTTTTTGAACATAAGTTTACTGTACTTAAATGGCCTCCATAGTTACTAGATCTCATTCTAATAGAGCACCTTTGGGATGTGGTGGAACGGGAGATTCGCATCATGCATGTGCAGTCGACAAATCTGCAGCAACTGTGTGATGCTTTCATGTCAGTATTGATGAATATTGACTTTGACTTTGATGAATATTGACACATATTGATTGACCGACATCTCTGAGGAATATTTCCAGTACCTTGTTGAATCTCTGCCGCGAAGGATTAAGGCAGTTCTGCGGGCAAAAGTGGGTCCAACCCAGTACTAGTAAGGTGTACCTTATAAAATGGCCGGTGAGTGTATAATAGACATCTTCATTGAGATCTTTTATGTCCTCATCATTTGTTCAAACATATGTCTTACATAGGTTTTACTAGAGTATTAAATGCTATGAGGTTTTACAATTATATGTATATATTTATATATTAATTTAATGCAAGCAGTCAGATATATGAACTGAAACTCTTTAAAATTACCTGCTAAAAGTACATTTTTGAATGTATACATCAGCCTTCACAGGTGACTATTCTAGTTTTTGTATACTTCAGTATATCTTCATTTACATTCAGCAGAAGAAACTCAAACAGGTTTGGAACAAGTACAGAGGTGGAACTTCCTGTGGCCACAAATGCCACATCCATAACACGCTGGCCTCGAAACTGTACATGGACACATGTAGACCTGTTACCTAATAACCTGGCAACTAGGACATCAGTATCATGACTGCCCTTCTCTGGCACGTCGAGAAGCTTGTGCAAAGTCTTAGCAGATTTATTGGAGTGTTTTGGGATGAACTCTTAGTATTAGACTGCATAGGAACAGACGTGTCCACTGGTTTATAAACTGTCCCTTTACCACCAAACCACATCAACAGTTATACTGGAGTTCAGGTCGGAGCAATCAAAAAGATTCCCAAGACAGCTCATGTATAAGCATTGACCTTTGACCTGTCTCTCCTCTGCAGGGGACCAGCTTTACTAGTTAACGATCTTTCGAACACCAACATACTCATCTGACCATATGGTGTGTGGAGATTACCAGATAAATATAATTGTTAATGTACACTGTCTAGGATTTAACATAGTTGATCATATTTATGAGAAATAAAAATCAGTTAATATTGAAATGAGCATCAGGTCATCGCCCTATCACAGATCAGAGAACATGCTGTCGTACATCATACAAGTCTTTCAGCACTTCAGTACTCCATCTTTACCATCTGTTAACATTGCATTAGTCTTTTCAGTCTCATTGTACAGTAGGAGACTGTTTGAGTTAGTGCTATTGTAGGAGTATTAGCTTTTGTTCATATTTTACTTTTAAATACAGCTGTTTTCCTTGAATTAGTGAGTTACAGAGAAACTATAAAAATTTGCTGTTATTGATTAATAATAACAGATATAATGTATTATTTTATTCTACATTATTGTATATAATCTGTACTATTGTAATAATGTGTGATTCTTTACTTTTTATAAACTGTTTTTGTTAACTGTTATAAAACTGTAGAAAAAGAGGATTCCAGTATAAAGGAAACATTTATTGATAATACTTCTCTCTTTATACCATAATATACATGACACGTTTGACCTTTCTTACTTCTAGGTAACTGGAGTTTTTATACCATGAAATTATAATCAGTTATTAAATATAAGCGTTATTATATTTTATATCCGAGAAAACAGCAGCTCCTCCATTCAGTTGCGTCTGTTTACAGCACACATACAAACATACAGAAGTTAGTCAAACTGAGAATCAAAGGTGCTCTTCTTTATATACTCAAAATATACCGTTACAGGGACCAAAATCCTTAAGAGAATTATTAATATTATTATATTTAATAATATTAACTGATTAACTAGTGTGACCTGCATTAGTGTCTGACCATCGCTGACATTAGCGGTATGTAAAAATGTTTCTAAAAGTATCATTTTAGGTTATTGCAGACTTGGACTATATGGGGCGTCTGCAGACTTGGATCCAGGCAGTTTTACCGCCCAGACAGCTTTACGACCCACAGTTTTACGACCCTGTTGTTCCTGATGCGTCCAGTAGGGGGATGAAATGTAATACATGGCTAAATAATAGATTTGAAGTCAACTCTTACAGATTATTAAATGTCATATTCATTAATATACTTTGAATTTTTTTGTTAAATATAAAAGCTTAGTTAATGTATCAGAAAGTGAGTTTAAATAAACAAACAACTGATACACTCACCATACTATTTCACATATACAAAAGCCCAATTGCAAATTCATTTAGATTCATTTATTTAGAAAAAAATAAAAACACACATAGTTGGATAGAGTAACGATTAACTGTAGCCTAGTTATAAGTTTTCATACAGAGATGTGCTTTTTGTTGTATTATATATCTATCTTCTATAAATAATGCTGAAACCTTGCTTCAAATTCTTCACACTCACTGAAAAATAAAGCTAATCCTTAAACATTGTTCATGCTAATATATAAAAATATATAGACCAATTATAATTTGAGTTTCTCTATGTTTTTTATGATAGTTTGAGTAAAAAATAAAATAAAAATTAATTTAGAACTGGATTGCATTATTAAATATTAAATGAAATTGAATGCAATGCTATTTTATGACGTTGATTGACTAGTGTGACCTACATTAAGAGTCTGGCCATCGCTGACATTAGCGGTATGTAAAGATCTTTCTAAAAGTATCATTTTAGGTTGTTTCGACGTGCTTTTGCTGAAGGACACTAAAGATTTGAGTATTTCTCTCTGTCATCTCATTCATTCATTCATTCATTTTCTTTTTGGCTTAGTCCCTTTATTAATCCGGGGTCGCCACAGCGGAATGAACCGCCAACTTATCCAGCATTTGTTTTACACAGCAGATGCCCTTCCAGCCACAACCCATCTCTGGGAAACACATCCACACAAACTCATTCACACACATACACTACGGACAATTTAGCTTACTCAATTCACCTGTACCGCATGTCTTTGGACTGTGGGGGAAACCGGAGCACCCGGAGGAAACCCACGCAACCACAGGGAGAACATGCAAACTCCACACAGAAATGCCAACTGGCCCAGCCTGGGATCGAACCAGCGACCTTCTTGCTGTGAGGCGAACGTGCTACCCACTGGGCCACCGTGGCACCACTCTGTCATCTCGTTTTAGATTATTATATTTGTGTTTCCACGTCTTTTTTGCTTAGACTGTAGATCGTACTGAAAGAGTGTAACTGCTCAATCACTTTACCTTTTCTATGATTTGTTTTCTTCTATAATTATTTACAAAAAGAAATCAAAACATTACCACAAAAAAGAACCAATGATTAATCACATGTGAAGTGAACATCACAATTAGCATGTAATTACCCAGCAAACACATAAATTATTTAATTAAAAATGTAATAATAATAGCAAAAAACGTGCACTTTCAATCATTTATTAAGATTTAGTGGAAAATAAAATGTAATCAGATATTGGAATATATTGTAAGATCATCTGTAGATTTTTTTGTGATTGCTGACTGTCAATAACTGATAATGGATGTTTTGTTTTCTTAATATAATCACACATATAATCTTTATTTTAATATTAGTTGATTAATTTATTTAGTTTTTTAGTGAGTGTGTAGTTAAATTATGTTACACACATTCTAATGTTGCTACAAAAAGCATTATTAAAATATTTTAAAATATTAAATTATTCAAAATAAAAAATATTAGAACAGGTTATAAAAATATCTCACCAGGAAAAGCATTCTCATGCACTCTAAAGACAGACAAAAAAAAGTTTAAGAAAATTTGCCTACATAAGGCAGATGTAGCTAGCTTATACATACAATAATTAGCTAGAATTGAACAAAACTAACAACATTGCTGTTGTTTTATCTCTGCATGTGAATTGCATCACACCAATTTGTTTACGTATTGACATACACTCAATTCGACATTAATCTAATTAAAAATGTTTAAGGTTCACGCTTGCTAAACAATATTTTTAACGAGTATTTAACATACCTGTGTTGCATTTGGTGTGATGAAAAAATTGTGGTTATGGAGGCTTATATTAACACTGTGCTGCCTCTCCCTACTGGACACATCAGGAACAACAGGGGCATAAAATTACCCAGGCCGTAAAACTACCCAGGACGTAGATCTGCCTTGATCCAAGTCTGCAGTCTCCCCCTTCTCAATGTCAGCGATGGTCAGACTCTAATGCAGGTCACACTAGTTAATCAACGTCATCGAATACATTCTTTTTTAGAACGCCACTGACAGCAACGCCACCGCGCCGCCATATTCAATCACCTTAAAGGTGCAGTGCGCGATTTCTGTGAAGCGCTGTAGAATATAATAATAATAATATTAATAATAATAATAATAATAATAATTCTGTTAAGGATGTGGGTGCCTGTAACGCTATTTTTGAGTATATAAATAATAGCAACTTTGATTCTCAGTTTGACTAACTCTTGTATGTTTATATTCCATGTTTTATGCATATAAGTCTTATTTTTCAGTCTTATTTTCAGGCATAAAGTAATTTAGTCTGTATCTAACCTGTATGTAATCTAAAAAAAATCAAATATAGTTCAGAAAAAAAAGTAATGAATCACACATTATTATAATAGTAGAAATTATATAATGTTGAATAAAATAATAGAATATATCTGAAAAGATTCATTAATAATAGTAAATAGAATATGAAATTGTATGTGTGTGCTGTGTATAATCATAACTCTAATTCGAGTATGAATAATACTAATACACTCTGCATACATCATTGCTAAAAGGAATAAAAATAAAGCTCATTTCTTCCATTGGCAGTGACTGTTCTGCAGGTTAGTGTGAGTCAGGGATGAGCAAACATATTTTTGAAAATGCTATTTAATATTTTTCCCTAACATATACATTTGGGCTACTAATTTATGAACCATTATTGTAGGTTATTTTGTTAAAACAGCTTCAGATTTGGCTTCATTAATGACTATGTATATGCACAAATATAATATTGTAAAGCATCCCATAGAAAATAATAATTTAAATGAGATTTGTGGGGGGTGTACTCAAATATGCTGAGCACTATATGTATAATCATAACTATAATCATTACTATATATATATATATATATATATATATATATATATATATATATATATATATATATATATATATATACTGTCACTGTACATTTATCCATGTTCTTCAGCTGTTATAATGTCTATCGCTGTTATCCAGTCAGCTGACTAATCAGTGGGACAACCTGTAACCTTTTGTTGTTGAGACCTATTTAAGGACTCGGTTTCTCACCCTTCGGCATTCAGTCATTCGTTTGTTTCTGTGTTTCAGGTCTCGTTCTGCTGCCTCCCAGGACTTGTGAGTTATCTTGCGTCACGAGTGTAGCAGAAATCTTTTGTCACACATATTAACTCACGTATGGATCAAGCGGAAGCTCAAGACAAGAAACAAGAGGTGAGAACTCTTTCTGAGTAGGTCACCAGAGGTGTAAAGAGTACCTGAAAATCATACTTGAGTAAAAGTACAGATACCTTACTGTAAAAATTACTCCATTAAAAGTTACAAGTCACCAATTCCAATAAGACTTGAGTAAGTGTTAAAGTATCTGAATTTAAAAGAACTTGAGTATTTTACTCATACTGAATGAAGGCTCAGAGAATGCCAATAAAGGTTTTATTTCCTAATATAGAAATTAAATTTAACACCCCAATGTTTCAAAATGGCAGAACAATATAGATAAAAAAATAGAACAAAAAGTCTCCGTCGAACTCAAATGTTCAAAAAAGGCACTATATATATATATATATATATATATATATATACTAAAATGTAGTAAAATCAAATTCAGAGCTGACTTTGATGTGATTCACCTCTCAGTCTCAGAGGGGCAATATTTTTATTCAGCTTCAACAAAAACTGGTTCTTAACATTCTTAACTTATTCTAGCTTTTTTGGCCTGAAAATGAGGCCAGCACTGCTAAAACGACGCTCGCAAACAGCAGATGCAGGTAGGGGAGTGTTGAGCCTCAATGGCAATTTCAGTAGAGGTGGGAAGGTTTTCAGGACTCCCATGTCATCACCAGCGTATGTCAGATAGCTATCAAGCACTGCTGGGCATTGTTGTGCCTGAGATGTCTTCAGTGGCTTGAAGAAATCCTCTTCCTGTGATGAAGTGGAATCACTTGTGAGCTGAGAGTTCTCCATATTTCCCTTTATAAAGTCAAGGCCTACAATACAAAACAAATTTGGAAATGTTTCAGCAACACTTTAAATTCAAAAGCATTTTTAGTGCTTTTAAAATTAAGCATGTGCACACTTATTCAGTTTCAAATATATTATCTCAGCATTCCACAAAGTTTCCAAAAAACTCACACATTACTGATAAAAGTAATATAAAATAACTTGCATCTAAATTTATGTAAAATGTTTGTTGCCAGTTTTATGAAAGTAGCCAAGCAGCATCAGACCCTGTAATACTGCCTTAACACTCTAACGCAAACTCACAGCGTTCAGCATGTTTTACGACTGTTACTGTATATCAAAAACCACAGCTGCCGTTCAAACACTCTGCAAATAATTCTGCAGGCCTGTCTGTCTTTATAAATAACGTCTTACATTTCACATTGAGTTCTGTTCTAAAAATATTTACTTTTTTTCTTTTGCTAAAATAAATTCTTATTGTATCTGACTGCAAACTATTTTTAATTAGGCTCGCTGCCTTATTCTCTTCAAAGAGCAGCTCTCATTCAAAGCCTGTTATTTCAGTGTTTTGTCCAGGATATTGTGGATATTTGTGGATTCCTTCTGTTTTGTCCTCGGCTGATCACATGGAAAGGAAAGGAAAATTATTGGAAATTTGATTCTGATCACTGAGTGGTTTTTCCCTGTCATTTTCATTTTCTTCTTATTTAATTTAACTATGACATCACTCTTCAAGTGAAGGGAAAAGTGTTGCTCTTATCTGAAAGAGCTTTATATGTTTTAAATAATGAAGTGTATTTTGTTTCTTTTAAAGGATTGCACGTTTATAAGTTTGAAACAGTACACATACAAGAAAAATCTATCTAAAAATACACAGTTTAGGTGAAAATATACTTATGAAACAGATTAACAAAGCGAAAAACAAAGGATAGGACAAGGATAAAATAAATAAAGTTAAATTACAGTCAATTGTTTAATTTACATTCAAAGATAAAACCTAAATTGAATATATATGTAGTGAATAGTGATTTCTGATGAAGTGTATAATTATAAGAGTATGTGTTAGGGTCTTGAAATTCACCTGGTTAAAAAAAACAACAACAACAACCAAAAACAGAGGCTTGTAACACACGTTTGAGTGGATTTATACTTAGTTTGGTGATATAGATACAAAAAAAAAAAAAGGTTTTCTGATGGATGTCGGCTGGATGGAGTAACACATGTCGTTTCTTATGTCTTTGTGATTATTAATAAAGTTGAATGTTTAAGAGTCTAGATTATATGATGACCTCAGTGTCATCCCTCTTCAGAGTAAATCTGGAGTAATCTGTGTGTGATTGTTTTTCTTTAAGCCCAATGATTTGTTTCCTCAGGATTTACCCAGTCAGGTCAGAGGTCATGGAGACCTCTCGAGTGGACCTGGACTCTTGAAGAATTAGAAACGAATGTTTCCTGAGTTATTTGCTATTTTAAGTTAAATCTTTTAAAGTTAATTCCTTTCTATGTAAGCTGCCAGTTTGAATGTTGATTGTATTTTTTTTATATTCATGCTTATATTGTTAGTAAGAACAAAATATATTTCAATAATATACATACATAAAGACATTTTATTGGAATATGTTTTGTTCTTACATGAATACTGATCTAAACTCTCAAGGGCGGACTGAAAAGGGTGTTAACGTTACTAATTTGCTAATGTTGCTGAGTGATGGAGGTATGAAAAGTCTCGTTAGCAGCTTGTTCTTCCATGATTACTGATCTGAACTCCTAATGGCTGGAGTGGGTGTTAATGTCTAATTTGCTTCTGTTTTGCTGTGGATATATGAATGGTCTCGTTAGAAAGTTATCGTTCTAAACCATAATGTTGGTGTTGATAGTCAAATGCAAGCTTTTGCAAATTACTGCCAGAAGTTTTGTTGACCTGTTGGCCCAGGCTAATACAATTACTCCTGTGTGTTCCATTGTAGGCATGGGTCGGTACAAGATTCTGACAGTATGATAACCTTGGATAAAAATATCACAGTTTCTCAATATTGTGATCACTGCTTTATAATATATTCTCTTTAAAGGTCTGGGAAAAAACAAAACCTTTTCCCCTTGAGCACAATATACTTTATTTAAGAAACATTTTGGGACAGTAATCATGTCAGGCTAAATAATGAAAATGAATCGTTGACTTCTGCTGTCTTTATTTGTTTCAAACACAGATTTCTTTATGATTTAAAACAGCATCTTTGGAGATCTTTTCTGCTGGAAATACTGTTGTCCTAAAAAACAAACAAAAAAGCGTTACCGTAGGATCGGTAAAACAAAAAGTTTTGTGGTTTTAAAACCATGACTTTTCCAAACCGTGGTAAACCTTAAAAAGGGTGATTGTCCAATGTCTATGTCATTGTTCTGCAATGAGAAATTGTTTTTTTTTCATTGTTCTGCAATTGAAAAGTGTTTCAAATCAAAATACCTCAACATAAGTGTATCAAAATTGACTACAAAATGCAGCAGCAACAACATAAATCAAAATAAAATATGTTTAAAAGTACTACTAAATACTTTTACTAAAGAGCATGAAATGGATTTGCAAAGCTTCCATCAATAGACATTTACAACAACAGCAATGAAACAAATGAAGATGGCTAAAGTCAACTTATTTTCCCAGTACATCATTATTTCTCTGTAAAACTATGGTTTGTAAAGCTGCTGAACTTCTCCTCCCCCACAGTAATGTGTCTTGAGTCTTCACTGCTCCCCCACTGCTCATTTGCATCTTTATACCAGCATTAATGGAGGCCAATTGAGTCTTATCCAATCACATTCCAGATCCAGTAGCTCGGCAGGGTTGTATCTATATATTCCGGGTTCCTGACAGAATCTTCATTGGCTTATTTTGCTGAGTAAAGAGAACAACTTTGGAGGACAAACTACACTTGAAGATTCCTACATTGGGATTATTAACTAACAACAACATACAGCGAAAAGCCTACTGAGGCCATTTCTCATCCTACTTCTTCACTGAAGACTGAAAAGGTAAGTGGCACATTCTGAATTTACTCTCAAATAACATCTGAATGCTAACATTATAACACAAAATATGCGTGTGTGCATTGTTCAACATTGTATTAAGTTATTTGGTCGTTTTTAGAGCTTCTTTACAACTATTTAGTTTTTGTCTGGTTGATAGATATTGTTTTTATCCTGGCAAATGGACTGTAGCTCAAATAAGTTTCAACCTATTTCATATTTCATAGGAACATGAGCCCCACAAGTCCTGAAAAGGGAGCTTTGAAAGTCATTGCTTCTGGGACAGATGTGGTAATTAATTGTAAGAGAGATAAAGAAATGCCACATTGTGAAGTCTGCACACGGGGAAAGTTTGTCCATACTAGAAATAAAGGGCCAGATGAAAGAGTCTAAGCAGCTCTAGAAATGGTGCACACTGATTTAGCAAGGCCTATAGCCCCAGTCTCCAAAGACAGTCAAATGTATACATTATCCTTCACAGATGACTAGTTTTTGTATACTTTCTGTAAAATAAGAGTGACACAGTAAGCGCTACTGAAAAATTCCTGGCCGATGTAGCTCCATATGGAAGGGTTAAACATATCAGGTCCGTAAATAGTAAGGAATGCACAGGGAGAGGGTGTCAAATGCTTTTAAGTAAAAGTAGATTTAGACATGATGCATCAGCACCATATTCTCGACGCCAAAATGAAATTGGAGAACATTATTTGAAATGGCTAGATGCATGATAATAGAGAGTGGGTTACCAAAGACACTATGGACATATGCAGTTCAAACAGCAGCTGTAGTGTTTAACAACTGCTCAAAACAGACCCCATACTTCATGTTAACTGGCAGATAGCCTAACATTGCTAAAACGCAGAAGTTTGGGTTAGCGTGTTAAGCTTACAGAAATGACAAAGCAAAGTTAGGAACGTTGGATTCAGGGTGTGAGAGGGGCAGTTTTGTTGGATATGACAAGAACAGTCCAGCATACATGGAAAGTACAGAAACACAGACTTGTTCAGTTTGTATCTGAAACAAATGCTGAATCAAAGATTCCAGTTGTTGAGGATGATTTGAGATCAGGAAGTGTTCTAGAGAGTCTGTGAAATTAGACCCAGAGTTGAGCCCACAAAGTGCTAAGGAAGAGGTCATTGAAGACAAACCGGTGGAAGATGAACCAGAAGTGTGGGGATATCCTGTGAGCTTATTTAAGTGATTATGCTTGTGGATTTGAAGGTGATGTGATCAACATTGATTATTGTTATAGACTGAATGTAATGTACCACAGACATACAAAGAGGCAGTAACACCAGTGAATGCAAGTGAATAGGTTAAAGCTGTGGATGGAGAAATGCAGTCATTAAAAGAAAATGTAACCTTTACACTTACCAACCTACTTGAAGGCAAAGATCTAGTGGGGTAAATGGGTTTTTGCACTTAAGACAAATATTGATGGGTCTGACAAATACAAAGCATGGTATGTTGCCAAACAGTACAGCTAAGAAAAGGGTGTGAACTATGAGGAGACTTTCTCCAACTGCTCACATGACTAGAAAAAAAGTGTTAATGCTAATTTATGTTCAAGAAAATCTGACTGTTGACTGTGACTTATGAGTATGGCTTTTGTGCTTTTATAGAGTTGATAAATATATTCAAGGGTGTTGACAGATGGGGTAGGATTTTGATTGTATGCAATGGGCTGCTCTAGCCCAAAGTGCCAGGGCTGATTTATTTTTGTCGCAGTCCAGCCCTGGACCTGTTGAACCATATAGTGGCTGTTTTTTGCCCCTGTATTCTTCAGTGTATCTTCATGTGCATTCAGCAGAAGAAACTCAAACAGGTTTGGAACAAGTGGAGGGTGAGTAAATGACAGAATTGTGATTTTTATATGAACTACGCCTTTAATGCTTCTTTAAGTAAAGTTAAAGTTAAATATTATTACCGAAGATATTGCTAAAGAATGGCAGGAAACGTGGAATACAGATAATAATAGATGACAATTCATTTAAAACTAATTACGAAGTTGTAGAAAAAGGAAAGAAGAGTTCATAGTTAGGAGGATGAGATTTAGACTCAGATATTAAAAGGAAGTAATGTGTTTTAGACATGCAAATCATCATGAAGTGGATTTAAAATGTTTTTCAAAATTGTCTTAAAAAAGTACATTAAAGATTTGATTAACTTCAAATACTGAATATCTGTGTATGTGTGTATAAGAGAGAGAGAGAGAGAGAGAGAGAGAGAGAGAGAGAGAGCAGATATAGTGGAAAGTGGAAAAGGAGGGAGAAATTAATCAATAAGTCATAACTGTAATTGGCAATAAAAAGCGAAACAAAGACTTTTATGTTGGCGTGATGTATGACGCCATATGGCTGCGCCGCCCCCGTGCTGTGATTCGACTGGAGAAATGTTTGTTTTATTTTTACACAGATATAACACGATTGATTACACTTTCAGGTTTTCACCCGATGCTAAAATATGTACCTGCTGTTGAAAAAAATATTTTAACACTTTATACAACGTAATACTATTTTACTCACAGTAATGAGGGCTATTGTTAAACTTTATTTGTCCCCAGGAGGGAATTTGTCTTGTGCAAAAAAGTGCGACAACGTTGCTGTAAGCAGACAAATAAAACAAACAAAGCAATTAAGAACACGCCTGAATAACGTTTGAAAAAAGTAACAGAAATGTGTGTAAGAAGTGTTTTAATAAAGGTTTAATTTATTAAACAGCATAATGTCAGTCCATTCTAAGTATTCATCACTATATATAAGAAATGGAGAACTAGTTTTAATCAGGTCAATTGTGGCAGTTGTTTCTTGCTCGGACTTACCTGATTTCTGTTTGTTA
>CAIGQQ010023416.1:0-12287 GCA_903798035.1 Danio albolineatus
AATAAAATATTCTTATTAAACACTTTGTTTGTACTTTGTGCTACCTCATAGTGCTGTACCATGGTGTTGGGCTGCAACCCCCACCTGTGGACATCAGGCCCTCTTACCACCCTCATGCCTCAGAACAAGCCTATTTATTTTATTTAGATATCTGTTCTTTTTATTATTTTTACTACATTACATAACTACATTAAACTAAACTAAACCTGTATTTCTCCATTCATATGACTTTAATGCAGGGGTCTCAAACTCAATTTACCTGGGGGCCTCTTGTATGGAGTTAGATTTGTTTCTTTATTATTCAATCAAAAATGTTTAGTTTTAGGAAAAAAATTAAGTACATAGTAAATAAAAAATATAAAAATATAATTGCAAATATAAAAATTGTTTAATCAAAAAAACGTATGTCGTTGATAATAAAATATTTTGAATTTCAGAAAAACCTGATTGTTCTGTTACGCAGTTACCACAGTTTAGATTGCAAACTCATTCATTTTGCTCTCTGCTCTGCTCTCATTTATTGCGCATCTAGAATCTTTGCTTGTGAGTTGAAATGTTTTGTTTGCTAGTTGAAAGGTTTTGAACCCATGTTTGCCAGTTAATTTTGTGTCTTTATTGTTCAAACAAACATAAGTTTTTGACTAAAATTAGGAATATTGTAATAAAAAAAAAAAAAAACATTAAAAAAAAAACATTTAACAAAAAAAATCTTGATAAAACCAAAATTTGCACTGCAAAACATAACCAACTATTGGCATTTTACGCAGTTTCCACCAGATTTCCCATTGTGCGCTCATTCATTTTGCTTTCGGTTCTGTTTCATTTTTTGCGGATCTAAAATCTTTGCTAGCGAGTTGAAAAGTTTTGCGAGTTTCAAGTCGCAAGCAAAACATTTCAACTCACAAGCAAAGATTCTAGATGTGCAATAAATGACAGCAGAGCAGAGAGCAAAATGAATGAGTTTGTAATCTAAATTGTGGTAACTGCATAATAAAAACAATCAGGGTTTTTTTTTTAATTCAAAATATTTTATTATCATCGACATACGTTTTTTGATTAAACTTTTTTATATTTGCAATCTTTTATTTTTTATTTACTATGTTCTTAATTTTCCCCTAAAACTAAATATTTTTGATTGAATAATAAAGAAACAAATCTAACTTTATACGCTTGAGGCAGAGTCTGGGTGAGGCTGAGTCAGGGTTTCCACAGGAAATTAATTATATCATTAATTATTAACTTCTATTTTGTTTATTTTTTTCATCTTATTTTGTGTAAAAAAATTTAAATTGAATTAAAAAAGAGATTTGAGAAGATAAAATAAGATGAAAATTAATAAAAAAATAAATAAATCAATAATAAATAGCAATAATAATAATAATAATAATAATAATAATAATAATAATAATAATATTTAGACTCTCTCTCTCTCCCACATGCACACACACACACACACACACACACACACACACAGGTATTCACTGCGCACAAGTTAATGCGAATCAATTAAAATAAATACTGCAAAGCAAAACAGAAATATCTGAAATTTCCCGAAACAGCATCCGGCAAAATCCGACTCAATTTAAGCACTGATTTATATACATTTATCTGAGTACAATGTCCCGCTGGGCAGCAACTTAAAAAAAAAAAAAAATCTTTTTGAAGTGTTCTGAATGAAGCGCACTGGGACGAATGTCCAAGTGTGCCTAATAGAAACGAGTAGCCAGCAGACGCTGAAGAAAACACTCGCTGCTGTAACTTTCACTCATTGAGAAGTGTTTCTCTGCCTGCGTCAAGCCGATGTCCCACCCCCGAGAGCCATATACCCCACCGGGATTGGTAGGTTTGTTCAGCTCCACACACAATACTGTGAAGTGTCATATATCAAACTCATGGGCCGCACTGACATTAATCTTTCAAATTAAGCTGGGGCCACAAACTATCGTCCCGTGGGCTGCATTTGGCCCATGGCCCGCGAGTATAAGACCCCTGCTTTAATGAATTATTGATCAGATTATTAATAACTAATCAAAGAGCATTTTACTGAGCTCAGTGTGAAGTTTAGTGTTTAGTCCTACAGTAAAATGTAATATTAGAGGCATGTCTGCGGCGAGACGGCAATACTGTATCTAAAATGACACTATTTCTCTGATCAGAAAACAAACACAATTATCCAAGCGCAACACTGTGTTAAATTTGAGCAAATACAAATGAACAAATGTCCTATTTAGCTGGAGGAGCACAGTGATTTACAGGGATTTTAGTTATTTTCCAGGAGAAAATGTAAAGCAAATGAAGTCGATTATTAAATAAGTACAAATGTTGTTTGTGTGAGTAAAAAGTCAAGAAACGTTTGATAAATACGTTTAGAAATGATAAAATAAATGAGCCAATGAGGAAACAGAACACTGCCGCGTCCCCATGCACTAATATGGTGTATCAGCGATCTCACAGAGGGACCATATGGCCAGCTAAAGATTCTGTATATCACCCAACACTGTGATCAATGAATGAATACTCACAGAGCTCTTCTGCAGTTTCTCACAGCTGGTATCAGTCTCCATCTTCCCTCATCTGATGTGTTGAATTTCTGCAGCTCAAACTCATCCAGCAGCTCCTCTGACATCTCAATCATGTAGGAGATTGTTGAGCAGTGAGCAGGAGAGAGTTTCTCCTCTGAGTGTTTGTCTGATTTCACAAACTCCTGAATCTCTCTGGCCAGAGTCTGATCTTTCACCTCCAGCAGACAGAGGAACAGATTGATGGACCTTTCAGCTGAGAGACAGTCATCTCTCTTTTTCTGAAACCATTTGATGGATCTTTCAGCTGAGAGACGGTTATCTCTCTTGATCATGCCTTTAATGTACTGTGTGATTCTCCTGATGTTCTCTGAGCTCTTCTCTGTGTGTGTCAGTAGATCCTGGAAGAGTCTCTGATTGGACTCCAGTGAGACACCCAGCAGGAACCGCAGGAACAGATCCAGATGACCATTACTGCTCCAGACAGCTTTATCTACTGCTGAACTGAGCAGATCATACAGAGACTTCTCAGACCTGAACTGTAGATGTTTATTATATGAATATTCTCTGTCATAAATCAATCTCAGCGGTTCTCTCTTCTTTGTTAAATGGCAGTAAAACACAAAGAAAGCAGCCAGAAACTCCTGGAGGCTGAGATGGATGAAGCTGTAGACTTTCCTATGATGAATCACAGATTCCTCCTTGAAGATCTCAGTGCAGATCCCAGAATACACTGAGGCATCAGTGACGTCTATGCCGCTCTCAATCAGGTCCTCCTCATAGAACATCACATTGCCCATCATCAGCTGTCTGAAAGCCACTTCAGCAAGTCTGACGATCACTCCTCTGTTGGACTGCAGGAGTCTCTCTGGATCTCTCTCTTCATACTTCTGCTTCCTCATGTTGATCTGAATCAGCAGGAAGTGGATGTACATCTCAGTCAGAGTTTGAGGGATTTCTGCACTCAGATCTTCTTCCAGGAGCTTCTGAAGCACAGTGGAGGAGATCCAGCAGAAGACGGGTATGTGGCACATGATCTGGAGGCTTCTTGCTTTTCTGATGTGGGAGATGATTCTGCTGGCTTGACGCTCATCGCTGATTCTCTTCCTGAAATATTCCTCCTTCTGAGGCTCAGTGAATCCCTGAATTTCTGTCAGACGGTTGATGTATCTGGAGGGGATCTGATGGGCTGCTGCTGGTCTGGAGGTGATCCAGATGAGAGCAGAGGGAAGCAGATCTCCTTTCATGAGGCTCCACATCAACACAGCCACTGATGAAGATTCAGTCACAGCACAAACTTTCTCCTCATCTGAAAACTTCAGTGTGATTCTGCTTTCATCCAGACCATCAAAGATGAACACAACTCTACACCGCTCATAAATCTCGGGCTCCAGATCTTCAAGTTCAGGATGAAAGTCCAGCAGGAGTCTGTGAAGACTGTACTGATGATCTCGGATCAAGTTCAGCTCTCGAAATGGAAGCACAAACATGAAATCTACATCCTGATGGTCTTTTCCCTCGGCCCAGTCCAGGATGAACTTCTGCACAGAGACGGTTTTCCCGATTCCAGCGATGCCTTTAGTGAGAACAGTCTTGATCTGGGCTTTCTCCTTCTTGATCTTCTCCTCGTGTCCTGCTCCAGCTGAGGCTTTAAAGATGTCATTGCAGTAGACTGGAGTGTGTTGTGAGGGTTCTGTTCTGGCTCTTTTCTCCATCAGTGAAACCTCATGTTCTTCATTCACTCCTTCACTCTCTCCTTCTATGATGTAGAGCTGTGTGTAGATCCTGTTCAGGAGGGTTCGAGTCTCTTGATGCTTGATTCCCTCAAATAATCTCTCATACTTGTTCTTCATGCTGGTTTTGTGCTGGTCTTTGACTCTCTGGAGTTCATCATGTTCTGGTTGGAGTGAATCCTGCTGCAGGTCTCCAGTCTGATCATCTCTATCCACACTGCAGGAACAACAACAACAACACACAGAATCAATGAGTGTAAAGATCCTCTAGTGAAGCCATGTGTGTTTTCTCTGAACCAGCTGAGACACAACACACAGATTTACTCCAGAACCAAACTATAGTGATGCAAAAACTGTGACTTTGAATATTTTGCTGACTACTGGAAAAGCCTGTAAACTCCCTCTACTAACTCTAACAGTTTGAGTATCAATACTTCAGCATCAACACTTTACTAATGATCAAACGTGAGTGTGTGGATATTTAGTTCTAAAGTTCCCTGTATTTTGTTCCTGTAACAAAATGTCTTGACTGGACTGAGAGAATAAAGTGTAATAATGTCTGATCTTCTAGAAACACATGATCATATTAATCGTGTGTGTTCACTCTTAAATTTAGTTATTGGGTGATCCATAGACCAGTCACTCTTCAGCTGGGCTCTGCTTCTGCTTTTTTCTGATGAACTGAACTAAAACAGAGAAGATTAAAGTTCAGCGCTGCACACACTGGAGTCAACACACCGGAAAATATCTGAATGGATGTGAAAAAATAATCAACAAACACAGATCAAGGAGCATGTCTTGTTGAAAAAGCATAACAAAAATGCAGCACTATTAGTGCCGATCGTGGCTGAAATAGGGCCAGGCGATAAAAGCGGTATCAGTATTTATTGACCAAACACCATTGTCAAAATTAATAAGAAAAAGTTTGGTATGTAGTTTCGGTATGACAGCTATAGTTTTATTCAAATGTGTCTGCTGAGCGCGCACCTGGGAAGCACCGCAATAAGCTCAGGGTGCCAATTTGTCATTTCCAACGGAGGTGTTGTGCAAGTGACAAACAGGTTTAATGTGCGCGCATTTTCCAGGTGCACCTAGTAGAAAAACATCGGAACTTTTCTGAATGCTGTGAGCGCACCGCGTTTCATGTTAGTAGAACGAAGCAATCTGCTTTAAACTTTGTATGGAATACACACATTTCAGTAATAACAGCAGATTAATGACCTCAGACAAACACAGCACACCCAGTCACTGCAGCGCTTTTACTTTTCTCCATAAACTAGCATCAGTGCTGCAGCAATGGTCTGTCTGTTTGTCATCCTCTGAGAAAATGATTGATGGTGGCCTAGTTACGAGAGATGGCAGGGGAGTGCTTCCACTCGCGCTTGTCACTTCAGGTCAGAATAACAACATATGCGAAAATGAGTGCCACATAGCAGCAGTGACGAAACTGTAAATAAAAAAGGATGTAAGGATGTTGCCAGAGTGGCTTTTTGGTTTCTTTTCTAGTGCATTCAGCACTAGCACCACATTTGAAAGAGTTTTTACCATAGGGGTGATGTAGTCATCCAACTTCCCAATCTGTAATGTTGAAGCATGTATCAGAATAATATAATATATTAACCGGCTGGTTCCTTTACTTGAAAGGTTTGAGCTTTACTATATTATTCACACCTTGCAGATGTCGATCCACCTTAGTTGCACACACTTTGTAGAATTTTATCCAGTTTAAGAGTCTCTTTACCACTTGTGTTTATTTCATTATGAAATGATATGTTGTTTGAATATTTTAGTTTTTTACTATAAAAAATATTTGCCTTAGTAATGTTGGTAAATTAAAATAAAGTGAATAAAACAAAATCCTAATATTCCTAAATGGATTGTAAAAAATATTCAATAATTATCGATATTGATTGATATGAAACATGATATCGTGGTAATTTTTTCGCAATATCGCCCAGGCCAGGTTGAAACATCTAATCATCAAAATCACTGAATGAAGTTCACAGTGTAGGTGTGGGAGGAGCTTAATCATTCAGACGTGTCAATCATCATCATCACATGGCATCATATGTCGGCTGACTGCTATTCCAGCATCCAGCATCCTCCTCCTTGTAAGAAATGTGTCTGCCTCGACCCGACTTCCACTCTAAATGGTGAATTGATGCTCATTTCCCAAACAGGCTGACTTATGAGAAGTCAACAGTTTGTTGTCTCTTCATTGTTTGAGGTGACTACATCTCAACCAAATTTTAACAATTGTAGAATGGGGATGGGTGTGGTGCACAGAGAACCATCTCATCAATGGTGTTGAAACTGCATTAACCCTTTTGCCAGCAGGGGCCCGTATACGGGCCAAAAGGGGCGTGGCTGAGCGTGGCTGGGCGTTGCGGTAGAATTTATAACCTTCGTTTATTACAGATATTAAACTATTTATAAAAAACAAGGCATCGTTTGAAAGCTATGACACTCTAGTTTCATGTTTTGAACTTGTTTTTCAAATATGTGAACCAGTGAGGAAAGGGTTAAATCAAATCCGGAAGGACGGAAATTTAAACATACAAAAAATGCACGGTAATGCTTACGTTTCGTCGCCTGTAGTTCTGATCAGCGAGAACGAATCCAAGAAACAACAGCATGCAGATGAGTGTAAGGGTCTAGTATTCAAAATGCATCCCAGTTTTTCGTCCAAAACAAAAGAAGAATAAGGAAAAAACTAAAAATATGTTCGAGCCATTTAGGCTCCGATAACGCATGATGTCTATTTTAAATGAAATATTTATTATACACCGCATTCCAATGATAAAAAACACTGCTATGCTTATGGGTTAGATTCTTCCTGTCAAAATGAGCCCTCCCCCGTCTCTATAGCCCAATCACAAAGCCTGTTACCAGTCGGAAAACATTACCAACTTCTGACTGGATCAGCCAGCTGTCAGTCTTCTCCCCTCGCGCTGACGCTGAACAATGCCAGCCAATGCCTAGCCAGCAAAGTTTTGATGGATGGATGAAGTAGCCAATCAACTGACCTTTACAGAGATACACAGTTTACGTCATTTGTGCACATGGTGTGGGCTGAAAGACACGCGTATTCTCCGTGCGCTTCCGCCTATACGCGCGCGTAGCGAATGTACTGGTGAAGTGTTATAGCAGCGAGCTCTAGATCAACGCATGGATCGGTCTCCAAAACTCACATCTGAGCTTCTCTATCAAATAAAGTCGACATCAAAACAGTTTTGTGGTCTCCATACTGTTCTGGAGCATGACAGGCGAGGAATGGATGCGGAAACATGGATCGATAGACTGAAATAGTCGAAAACCGAGCCATGGATTCAGCTTTGTTTACATGCGCGATCCATGTTTAGATCGGTAAGTTTCATCACCGTTCTCTTGAATATTTGTATATTTTATCACGTATTTGACATTTGTTGTTTAATGTTAGCTGTTTTGATCATTTGATCATCTTTGTAATGATGGCAGATTTTTTGTTCTGCTTACATGGAGCAAATGGGTGCCTGGAAGCAGGAGGCAATGCACTGCAGGTAAGTTCTCATACAAAACACACAAACAGACAGTCTTACAATTTTGATTAGTTATGCTTACAAACTTTTTGTCTCTCCCTTTCCTTTCTTTCAGTGGCTTTGGGTTGCAGATAATTAGAGAATAAACCTCCTCAGTGACTGTCTTGTGTGTCCTTCTGCACTGTAAATACTATAAATATAAAAATGTTTTACAATTTGATTTACATTATAATTTGCACTTTAGTATTTTAGGTTTGTTCTAATGAAAATCTGTAATGTACAATTAAAATTAAAATAGTTGTTGCATTTTTTTTGGAAATATGATTTTTGATGCATTGTTTTTGTTACCAAAATATTTTGAAATAAAGACATTGATAATGCAAATACGTCATTTTGAATTTTTTCTTAGACTACATAAAGTAAAATACAGTAATATGTTTTGAAAATAGTTGAAATGTGTAGTTTTTGTAAGCTATTACTTAAGAAAATGCTTTTATTTTTCATTTTTATTCCCAAAAAGTCCAGGCGTTTTTTTTTATAAAATGTCAATTGGAGACTCCAAATGGACACTAAATGAGGAAATGCCACAAATGTTGATCTAAAATACTTTTTTCTTGTGTGGTTTTGTAGGCAGAACAGTTTTGAATAGATATGCATATATGCAATATGTAATTTTGACTCATATAGTCATTTGGTTACCAGGTGTCCATTTGGAGTTTCCAAATGGCTTTTTAGAAAGGACGCCTAGACTTTTTTGAAATAAAAGCTTACAGAAGCTGCATTTTTAGGAGTATCATCATGAAATTTGAGTCAAAACCTAGTGAGACATTCAGCTTTATATTTCTGGTGTTTCCATGCCACTATCCTGATAGTCACATCCATTTTTCCTCTAATGAATTTCATTAAAACTAATCGCAATTTACTTTCACCTTTATTTTACCATGTTTTACTCTGTTTCTTTACTACTTTGAGTTATTTTGACCCTTGGGTATCAAACTAGCCAATGTCTAGTTTCAAACAAAACCAGATCTGTGAACATAGACCACATGGTTCAAGAGCTACAGACATTTACAGTTGGGTAAGTTGTTTTTCGGAAAACTGCTCAAAAATAGGGCGCAGGTTAAATGGTTAACATAGAGAGATAGAGGATGCAGCTGGGTCAACAGCCAAGGAGCAACTTAATTGACATCTAAAAGGCAAGTCTAGAGGCAACAGCTAAAACAGTATAAAGGTTTGAGTTTAAGGATGTTCAGGGTTCAGGGACTCCGGTGAACCGAAGATACTGCCGTGTATTTTGAGACTGCTATGCTGAATAAACATCTTCATTGAGATTTCCACGTCGTCTACATTTTTTCTTACACTGGCGAACCATCCAGCGAGGACTTCCAAAACAACAAAGGAGGAAAGGTAAGAAAGCGGGTTTTCTTATAAAATTTTTTGTTGTGGGAATCCCCCTCGTTTTAAAAAAAATCTAGAAAAGAAAATTAAGGACAGAAGAGAATTTGTTTTGTTCAGTTTTAGCAGAAGGAGTTCTTAAGCCTATTCTGTACAATTTGTTTAAGATTCTAACGAAACTGAATCAGCCCGACGTAGTGTGGTAGCAGAATTGTATTGAATTGTTGTTTCTAAAGTAATTGAAGCAAAGTGCTGAAGTTTAGGTTTCTAAAGTAACTGAAACTTATTATTGATCTGAATAGTTCTGATAAAATTCTAAGATTACTGAATCAACCCACAGTGCGGTGTGGTGGAGTTGTATTGGAATTGTTGTTTCTAAAGTAACTGAAACAAAGTTACAAGTTTCTAATGTAACTGAAACTGATTTATGATTATGATTTATGATTTATTCTGTGAAAATTCTAAAGTAACTGAATTGTTTTCAGGTAGTGTGGTCACAGAATTATATTTGGTAGGGTGTCTGAAACTGTTAAAGAATGGTTTTCTTTAAGAATGTTAAAGAAGGTTTTACTAAAGAATTTGCCTGAAGTCTTGCCTGATTTAATGTAGCAATGTTTTAAATTTTAAATTACAACACAAATGACTGATGCAGAGGGGTTTTATCTGATAACTTACAGATAAACATTTGAAACTGTTATGAGTGTATCTTAAAATTTGAGGCTTGATGTAGTGTAGAATGTTCAAACCAGATAGACACTGATGTACAGACGTTTAATGGTCTTGTAGCTTTTATTCATTTGCACAGGAGCAGTGAATAATTGTACTAGCAAGTATTAAGATAACTTGCTAAAGTTCAGTCAGTAAAGAAATAACATCTATTGAACTACTGAAGAGAATTGAATAAGATTGTGAAAATGGAAGAGATGATCATTAAATACATTGCTAAGCATGGCACAGTTGGGATGTTTGATGGTATAGAGAGTTGTAGATACGCCATATGAATGGGCTATCTCTAAATTTGAAAATGTTTCCAAAATGCCTAAGCATAATAAAGGAAAAATAGCCAATGCACTTCAAGCTGTTCTTGCATCATACAAGGTAACTAGAAAAAGAGTAGTGGAGTTAGAAGCTAAAAATGAGAGACTCAGTGTTGGAGTAATTGCTTCAAAATGCTTCATTATGGAAGGAAGAAAAGATCAGAATGCAGAATGAGATTGCACGTCTGAAAACTCATAATAACTTGTTAGCATCATCTGTAAAAACACTGTACAGTAATTTGGAAGAAGCAAGGGCTACTTGTCACTTCACAACGAATGGCCTAAGAGAGAAAAACACAAGTGAGACATTAAACGCAAACAGAGATTCAGCAATGGCAGACATTCAGGAAAATAATGAGGAATGGGAAAGAGATTCTCAGTCAGTCAGTAGTCAATGCTCAGACTGTGCAGTTAGATTTCCTATGGCACCCGTTCACTCTAATACCACCGTGCATACTAGTGAAGCAGGACTAGAATCAGTGACCCATAACACGGTCAGAGGGTTTAACCCAAATGAACTAGAAGCTGTGATTGCAAATATTGGGAAATTTGATCCCTCTGAACAAGATCCTTTAGATTTCATAAAGAAGTTAGAGGAATATGTAGAAGTGTACAAATATACAGATGGTGATGCATGTGTGTTGCTAAAAATGTGCTTGCCTGAAACTTTGTCTGGAGCTTTAACTCAGAAAGTAAGAGACAAAACTGCAAACAAGTCAGAGAGGAAACAAGCATTGCTTGAAGTCTTAGGTGTGATGTCTGTAAACTGGGATAAAATATCCGAGACAAAGATGAGGAAAGGGGAACACCCAAGAGTATTTTCTAAACGATTGTTAGAGATGTTTAAAACATTCAGCAGCAATCCTGATATTACTCATGATGACGTCAGTTTCAAGTCTGCCTTGATTAATAAATGTCATCCATTAACCCATTCTGCTATGACAATGCTTGTGACGCCACTCTCTGATTATAATGACATCATTGGTAAAATGACACAGTTTTACAACAATAATGCAAATTCACAGAGACAAATGAAAGATGTAAGGCATCCTGTTGCTGCCTTTGCAAGCAGAGAATATTCAAGCTCATCCAATGGTTTCCATCACAGAGCAAGGAAATTTAGTGTGAATGCGGAGGGTGTTGTTCTTTGTTATGCATGTGGAAAGGCTGGTCACATTGCGAGAAATTGCCAGAACAGTGCAAAATCTCAAAGCATTGTTTGTTATGCATGTGAAAAAAATGGCCACATTGCAAGACCTTGTTTAGAGAAAAGGAGGAAAGACCAGGATATTGTTTGTTTCAGATGTGAAATTTTGCGACACAAGGCAATACAGTGTCATGTTTCAGTCAAAAGAAAGACAAGTTATAAAGATTTACATAAGAAAATAGCCAGGCTAGAAAACCAGCTACATCCTCTTCACTCAGTCTTCAGAAGGTCACTTACTGGGGGTTTGTCTTAACTTTATAAAGGCATATGGCATAACAAACAGCAGTGTTTCTGCAGATATCATAATGTCAGATTTAAGACTTTTTACCATAAAGTCAGACGGATAAACAGAAGTAGGAAGTTTCCGGAACTACGTCATATCATTAATGTTGATCAGGCATGGTCGGATCGTTAAGATGTCTGTACAGTCGTACCTGTTTAAGAAAAAAAATATCTTCAAAGTGTTTCATATTCAACTCAAATCAAACGCGGCACCGTGTGCACTGTTAACCAGAAATCATGTCGCGCGCACCCAAAGCAAACCTCCACAAACACAGCGATGACGTCACATTCGCCGCACACACTGGGCTTAGTACAAAGCTAATTGGCTATTGAGTGTTGGTCTTATTTGTAGTTTTAATACCGCAAATTACATTAGGACTAGTGAAACAAAGAACTACAACACCACGAAATATTGAAATATTGATTAAATTACAGTACTCCGTAACGAATTGTAATTTTAAAAGTAACTAAGTAAATTACTCAGCTTAATTTTTGTTCAAGTACAAGTAAAATTACACACTTAAAATTATACTCATGACAGTACAAATACTCCAAAAATGTACTTAATTACAGTAACGTGAGTAGTTGTAATTCGT
>CAIGQQ010023416.1:14269-26493 GCA_903798035.1 Danio albolineatus
ATTCTGCAACTGTCTGGTAGCCAATACCACAGCATTCTTATCAAAGCGTTTTTTTCTGTTATAATTTTGTTATTTTCAGAATGAAACTTTATATATAATCAATACAACAAAAAGCACATCTCTATATGAAAACTTATAACTAAGCTACAGTTAATCGTTACTCTATCCAACTATGTGTTTTTATTTTTTCTAATTAAATGAATCTAAAGTAATTTGCAATTGGGCTTTTGTATATCTGAAATAGTATGGTGAGTGTGTCAATTGTTTGTATATTTAAACTCAGTTTCTGATACATTAACTTAGCTTTGTTATTCAACTAAACATTTTTTTTTAAGTATATTAATGAATATGATATTTAATAATCTGTAAGAGTTGACTTCAAAGCTATTATTTAGCCATGTATTACATTTCATCCCCCTACTGGACGCATCAGGAACAACTGTCTGGGTCGTAAAGCTGCCTGGGCTGTAAAACTGCCTGGATCCAAGTCTGCAGACGCCCTATATAGACCTAAACTGATACTTTTAGAAAGATCTTTACATACCGCTAATGTCAGCGATGGTCAGACACTAATGCAGGTCACACTAGTTAATCAACGTCATCGACCGTTTCTCGAACACATTCTTTTTTAGAACGCCACTGACAGCAACGCCACCGCGCGCCATATTCAGGTGCAGTGCGCGATTTCCGTGAAGCGCAGTAGAAGATAATAATATTATCAAATATAATAATAATAATAATAATAATAATAATAATTCTCTTAAGGATTTTGGTCCCTGTAACGGTATCTTTTAAGTATTTAAAGAAGAGCAACTTTGATTCTCAGTTTGACTAACTTCTGCACTGTCAGAAAAAAGGGTACGGTTGGGGTCCATTTGTGACACTTGGGGTACAAATTGTGAAGTTGTACCCTCAACGGTTCAAAGTAGCACCCTAAGATACTTATATGTACCATTTAAGGGTAAAAAAGGTACAAATATGTTCCCAACTGTCAAAGGGTCCATGTTTGGGCCATTTAAGGCACAAACAAAGGTACAATCACTTGTGTGAAAAAAGGAGCAAGTCAACGTGTCTGAAATGGTCATTCATTTATGTCATAAGTTGTTGGTTATTTGGAAGAAATGCACAAAAAACTCTACATTAACAATTAAACGATTTAATTATATAAAACATGGCCTTATAATTAATATTTTTGATTTTAGAAAATACATAAATCCCCATAAATGTGAAGTGAAATGGCTTATTATACACAGACCTGTCTTTGATTATCATATTTAAAAAAAACTACTACAATGAACATACAAGAATAAAGTACAAGATGTATACAATAGGAAATAAAGGTAACCAGATTGGTAAATAAAGACAGAGTACAGCAGGGTAGCATTAATAATTAAATTAATTAATTAAAAAAACAATTGTAAAATGTAAAAAAAAATAATACTGCCAAAATAATACACCTGATAACAAATATAGATTTAAAAGACCAAAAACTGGCCGTTAGATATACACAAGATGTATTAAATATCATGTTTTAACTACAATGGGGAGATTGAATCCAGCGGCAGATCCGAGTTGGACTGGCCGAAGTAAAGCTGCTGTCGGCGGGGGAGAGAATCACGCAGCTCCCGCTGACAGAGTCCGCATTCTCTGAAGCACATCGTCAAAGACGCGCTATCTTTGTACACAAACTACAGATCTGAGCTTAAAACAACTACATTCTCGCCTGAAATACTCTTAAAACTACATTTTGTGACACATTAGATGATATAATTTTTTGCGGGTCTGCGGCGGGATATTATCCATTAACTTTCGCTTAGGACTAGCAGCCAGCAAATTTGAATATGTGTTGTCCAATAGGATTTCTGCCTGCGCGGTGCTTTCATAATGCGAGCAGGTGCGACGGTTATTCTGCTTTAATTTAGCTGTTCCGCAGCTGTTCTGACGTTCTCTGCGGAGGATCTTCTTGAAGGACTCAGAGAAGCTGGAATACGCTTGTGAAGACGGAGCACAGACATTTGCAGGTACGTTTAATGTTAAATAACTTATTGTGAGTATCCGACGGGTCATTTTCAATTCATGTTCAACGTTACTTTGCTTTGTGTATGTAGTTATACGTCGAGTACACGGCGCGTGTTTTGTAATTTTAAGGTTAACCAGAAATGAAGAGATATGATTTTTCACATAACATGACCGTGAGAGAGCTCGAGACGCTGACAAAACAGCGGTGAAACGTCCAGAGAAACAGTTCAAACACATTTTGTTTTGTTCGGAGAATGTCGTTAACCTTTATTGCATACGTTATTTATGAATTCGAAATTTTCTTAGTGCTGGTAAGCTAACGTTCATGCTAACGGCCATGTTCGCTCAGTACAGGCGTGAAAGGCTGTCTCCTTTATGTCTGAAACAATATAACATTAATTTATGCATATCACCCGACCCATGTTGATTTATACCAGTTTTATTTTCCAACGTTACATATTTAAATAACATTTAACGTTATAAACGCATGTCCAAGAGAGTCCTAATAACCAGACGTGTCAGATCGAGGTGCAGGTCATTTAACATTATCAAACCTTTGAGTTGCTTATTTACTTTTTTTTTTTGCTGTTAACCTAAGTTCACACCCATTATGATTTTTTTTCTTTTAGAAAATGAAGTGGACGAGGAACCAATAGAGTGTAATAAAGTAAGTACAATCATTCATTACATTCAGTATTTTGGGTAATAATATTCATCACTATGTTAATAATAAATATATATACTTTTTTTAGGAATTCATTATGCAGTCTTAAATTTAATCTCTCTCTTTTTCCATGAAACTGTAGGGTGAAGTTGTTCTGCTTATCCAGTAAAGTAAGGTTTGTGACCCTTTATTAAAAATACCCTTGTCAGTGAGATCACACATTTTAAATCAGTTCTCAGTTTAAGATAAAAGTTTAATGTCAGTATATGCCAAACTGTAGGATCACATGATTATTATAAATGTTGTAAAACTGTTGTAAAATATTGTAAAAATCTTTTAATTTTCAAGCTTTGTGGTAAATACATATGTGCATTCAAGCTTACAACTGTTTGTACAGTGATAACTAAAGGTAAATGGCAACAAAGAATATTACATAATGTTTTTGGTTAAAGTGAATCACTAATTTCCTTGTTTATTTTCAGTCGTGGTGAACCTGCCTGAATGCATTCATCAGCCATCTCCAACCAAGTAAGAGCTTCGAGGAGAGCTTTACCAGTATTGTGCTAAAGGTGCCTATGCTTGATTAAGAAAAAAGGCATCTCCATTGGCCAAAGTCTGCAAAAAAGCAAGAGAAGAGAAGTTTGCAGATGATCTAACAGGTATTGACATAAAACTTACATAATAATAATTTTGCTAGATCAAACTCTTCTTTCTTGGATGAAATCATTAAATGCCTTTTCAAGCTGCATCTAGCAAATTCAAACTCCCAGGCCTCATATACAAACCCTTTATATAGAGAACATTCCTCAATTTTTTCCTTTAAAAAATGTAATTTATAAAAATACAAATAGTTCCTGTTGTTAAAAACAGGTCCTTTATATTATTAAAGTATTGAAGAGTACTTCATTATTTGCTTTTATTTTATTTTAGGGCGTCACGGTGGCGCAGTGGGTAGCACGATCGCCTCACAGCAAGAAGGTCGCTGGTTCGAGCCTCGGCTGGGTCAGTTGGCATTTCTGTGTGGAGTTTGCATGTTCTCCCCGTGGTCGCGTGGGTTTCCTCCAGGTGGTCCGGTTTCCCCCACAAGTCCAAAGAAATGCCGTACAGGTAAATTTGGTAGGCTAAATTGTCTGTAGTGTATGAGTGTGAATGAGAGGTTATGGATGTTTCCCAGTGATGGGTTGCAGCTGTAAAGGCTGCATCAAACATATGCTGGTTAAGTTGGCGGTTCATTCTGCTGTGGCGACCCCGGAGTAATAATGGTACTAAGCCGAAAAGAAAATGAATGAATGATTTTATTTTGCAATAGATTCTGACTTTCGTGCAGCTCTAATTCTGCTCCCTCATATCTTTAAAGAGAAAGTTGAATGCTTACAGTGATTACACTGGGAGAGGTTTGGGAACTGTTGGTTAAACACTTAATATACACTGATAGATATTATGCAGTTCTGACAGATTTTGTTTATTGATGTGCTTTTTTTCTTTTTACAGTGGGATGATGATGATGCTCCATACCAAACTCTACAGATGGTGGAAAGTCCTCTGCAAAGAGTAGGAGCCTAGGAGTTAAAAGCCATTATTGCATCCTCCGCTGTTTACTGTGTTTTCAGCTTGGCTTATCCACTCTACTTAAGGAATGCAAAGGATGAACATCGACTCCCCAAGATAAAGCAACAATTTGAATTTGAACATCAGCAACAATGTGAAGATGGAGATCCAAAATGACAAGAAAAACAACTCAGTGCAGCTGTCAGAGAGAACTGGTATTGCTGGATCTGCATCAAACAGCAATGCTTGGATCTTTGCGTTTCCTTTGGTGCATGCGTTTCTAGTCTGTGCATCAGTATTTTAAGACTAGCAGCTAAAGACATTTCAATAACATTGCCCAAATCAACTGAGAAGCACAAGAGGAAACAATGCGAAAAATTTTATCTGCCCAACATCCTTGATTGACACATTCAGTGTTTCAAACTGGACTGTTGACGTGTGCATATGTGACTGCTAATGGAAAAGAAATGACTCTTTCCTAATGAAATACATTTTAGATTAGATTAGATTAGATTCAACTTTATTGTCATTACACATGTACAAGTACAAAGCAACGAAATGCAGTTTAGGTCTAACCAGAAGTGCAATAGCAGCAAGTGCAAAATACAGGTATAAATTATAAGGTGCAGTTATAGAAAAACTATGGTGATATTTACAGAGGGATGTACTATGAACATTATATACAGGTTGACTTAGTTATGAGCCCAGATTTACAATAAATGATTGTACGTACAGGTTGATATTAATAATAAGAGTGCAGATAGATAAACAATTACAAATGTACATGTACAGTGGGTATGTACAGTTCAAATAAATGAATCAGTGCAATGCAGGTTGCTTATTAATAATCAAAAGTGTGCAGATAAACATAATTACAGATGTCTATGTACAGTGGGTGTGTACAGTTCAGATAAGTGAATCAGTGCAATGATAAGTGAATCAGTGCAATGAATATGTGCAATTTTTAAATGTGCAAATGTTCAGTAGTGCAGTGACTGTGAGGAGTATAAGTTATGAGGAGAGTGGGGTGTGTGTGTGGGGGTCAGAAGAGTCAGTGGGGGGCAGAGTTCAAAAGGGAGACAGCTCTGGGGAAAAAGCTGTTCCTCAGTCTGCTGATTTTTGTCCGAAATGTCAATTAAATTTAATTGACATTTAAATGTCAATACTGAACTTGTTTCTTTGTGTCACTGGTTTTTGTGTGGCATGTTTTTAATACTGGTGTATGATTCATATTTCCATACACATACAGTAAGAGTTGACTTTGAATGGGGTGTTGTAAACCAAGACAGATGGACGTTCTCACTTGAAACACACTCTGCTGATAAACTGTTTCTTAAAAATGTTTTAAAATCAAATTTTTAAATCAAATGTATAATGTTGTTTGGTCAAATGTGTTTTTGAAATCTACAGTTATAAAGGGTATAAGTGACACTTAATGAAATGTTCCAATGTACAGAAAAAGATTGCTTTGAGATTCTTGATGCTTTTCTAAAATGTAGAAAGCAGTGCAGTAGCAAAAATATACTTCATGAGGTCTAGTGCTGTTTTAGAAAAATTACTTTGTTACATTGGTAAAAATGCTCAGTGTAATGGCATGTACTGATGTTGAAAAAAACAACATTTTAATATTAAGCTGTTTTGCTGTTTTTTAAAATGTTTAAGCAACTTTTTTTTTAAGTTTATGCATCTGGTATGATATTGTGATAGCTTAACTTTCATCCTTTGAAAAGGTGACAATGTAATTGTTTTGAATCTTTAAATGTGTGTTTGTGATAAATGTTAAAGGCATAAAGTTACAATTATCGTGCAGTTTGTACTCTTGGAAAAGATTGCTTTTTATTCTTTTAAAATTATGTTATGTTTAAACATTCATCCTGTGAAAATTGTTGATATTCTTTAATAAGCGTGATAATTGAAATTTAATGTGTTGTGTATGGAGTACAAATCTGAAATTAAAGGGTACAAAATTCGTCCCTGTGGAACAGAAATTGTACCTTTTTTAAAGGTACAATATTGTACCATAGCCCAAGTAAGGTACAAATTAGTCAGCAGAGGTACATATTTGACCCATGAAGGTACATACGGCTGGGGTACAAATATGTCCCCATGTGAAAGGGTACAACGGGTGTACCCTTGAGGGTACTGCCCAAGTGACAAGCCATTGTACCCCTTAAGGTACAAATTTTGCACATTTTTTCTAACAGTGCAGTTACGAGTCTGAATCAAAGAGCGACACTTCACTGTCAAAATTAATTAATAAACAAGCAAGAGACATCGATTGCAAACAGCACCCCTTGCATGATGAGATCCTGATTAATGACTAAGGCCCCGTTTACACTAGTGCGTTTTAGTTTAAAAACGGCGTTTTAGCATGAAAACGATCTGCGTCCACACTAGCGGATCTCAACAGATCTCCCTCCACCAGAAACGTATATCACGTGACCATTCGCGCACCATTCCCGCACTCTGAGCATGCGTGTTCAAGTATAAACAGGAAGCACGCGTCTCGCTTGGCATTTGGTTATTGTTAGTCAACAAACGCTGGTTGAACGATGAACGCGATGGCAAAGAAAGCAAGAGAGGTCTTATTGTGGACAGACGACGAGGTCTAGCTGTTACTTAAAGTAACAAATGAATATAAAACATCCATGGCTATCAAAAATACAGTGTTTACAGTGAAGACTGGTCTGCCTCTGCCGGTGACGTTATAGCCACGTGCGCTTGACGAATAAGGAAAGGAAACGCAATGACCCAAAGCCCCAATCACGTATCGGATCTCAGCAGCCACGCCTCTGTTTTCAAAGATATCCGTCTTCCCCCATCCACACTGAGACGCAGCGGCTGCGTTTTAGAATGGAAACGGCCTCTCCAGCGTTTCTAAAACGCTCCGTTTTCGCACCTCGAAAACTCCGGCGTAGTGTGGACGGATGGCGTAACCGTAGCAAAACTTATGCGTTTTAAAACGAAAACATACTAGTGTAAACAGGGCCTAAATGGAGCTCGAAGAGCAAAATGCCTGGGCACTCGAGCTCCCACACACCGTCTCAGGTAAGATTTTTGTCATTTTGCTCTGCAAGCTTCCTTCAGCGCAAGGCGCGCTGTTTGTGATCGATGGCTCTTGCTTGTTTATTAATGCCTGAGACAGCGGTGATGTAATTTTGACACTCTTTGAATCGTACTCATAATCAGGTTGTCGCGTCCGTGGTGAAACTGTATTCACGTTTGTAAAGTACACCCACTGTAAATGTATAAGTCGTGCACAAATAGACAAAAAATGTCATATCTGTGTCTTTTCTAATGACAGAATTTGGAATTTTACCCTCGTAAATTACGAGTATGTTTCGTTTTCCTTTACATTTTTATATTTACAGATGTATGAATTTTATTTATGCAAAAAATATTTATGACAGTGATTTTATTCCATATACAGACACCAATAAATAGAGGAGGTGAAGAGACAGTAACAAAAACGTGAATAATTCACTCAAAACACTTTTTTTTAAACTTTACTTTTTACTTTACTTTTACTCTTTTTTTAAAACTACTTATTTAAAATGAGCTGAAAGAAAATATTTCATGAGATTTCATTGTGAAACTTAATTTTTTTATGTTCAATCTACATAAATTTGTTAAAAGTGTTAAGTTAACCTAATCGATTTGTGTTGGGACAACATGAACAAATTGCGTGTAACCCTGCATTTTTTACAGTGTAGTATCGAAGTGTAAAAATGATTTAAATCCTTTGAATAACATATGTTCGTTTTGCCTGTCAGACAATACAGTGTCTGGGTCTTGAACGTAGAAAACCTGAAAAATAATATTCTTTTTTTATTTTGATAACAAAAAAAATTTGGGTGTGGCACTCACTTTGATTGCTGCTACAGCTTGGAGTATTCACTAACAAAATATAAAGTGACAAGAAAAACTGTAATTATCAACAGATTGTCTTTTCTGAATTGGTTTGCCAAAAAGAAAGATCAAGTAAACTCACACTCTCTTAGTGTCACGGTTCTGCCACTTCAGTCTTGTTAATTCTTGTTTTCAGTGGCAGAGTTGGACACTAGCTCTGTCTAGTCCTGTGTGATGTCCTTGTATGAGTGCCGGTTGTGGGCGCGCTCGGACCTTGCGCGCTCCCGCGTGATGCGGGCGCGCGGGGCCTGGGCGTGTTCGCGATCGCTCGCTCTTGTCCTTGTGATTTGTTTGTCTGCGGCGTGCGTTTCATTTTCCAGCGCCTTCAAGTCTAGTCGGGTTCTGTTTCGGGTGGCGCTGGGTTGAAACATGCACGCAGCATGTGAGCGCACGGTAAGATGTTTTCATTTTATCGTGCGCTTGTGTCTCGCGTTCAGTCCTCTGTTGTTGTGTTTAGCACGTGGTGTGTGTGTGTTTACACATGTGTTTACACACACACCGCGTGCTTGTGTTGTCATGTGAGCACACAGTTAATGAGTTCTCTCATTGGCTGTGCGTTCTAGTCTTTATGTGAGTGCGTGGCTTGTGTTTGTCATGGGCTGTTTCTCAATTCCAAGAACGCAGAGAACGGACTTGTGTTCTTGTGGAGACCGGTCTTGCCAGGTCACATCGGAAGAACGAACTCAGGAGACCGCGAGAACAGAGAGCGCGTCCTGTGAGGAATGGGATGCTGCGTTCTTCCTGATGGTCACATGACCCTCGCGCGTCTTTAACCGAAAATTATTTAAACATTATAGCATCCATACAGTGATTTATTGTTTTCCCCCGTTTCACATTATATACTCTGCATAAAGACATTATAAATATATGCTGCACATCACAAATAAAACAGATTTTAATACGAATTTCAACAAATAAACACCCTTAATGTGTTTACGGCTTTATTAAGATTTTCACGTTATTGTTTACTTTTACCGTCTCATTTAGGGAAACTCCTGAAGTAAATAAGTACATCTCTGAACTTATTGAATAAAATGCTGCGCTTCCCACCTCCAGTCGCAATTAATTCTGGGACTTTCAGAGCGAGTTCAGTGCTCAAGTCTGCATCTGTGCGTCCTCGATACCGAGAACACATCCGGGAGCTTTCATGCGTCCTCCGTTCTTGCGGTCTTGAGTATTGGAACTGTACTTTGGCAGCTGATGATGACGTTACACGAGAACACGAGGACGCAAGACCGCTGAAGAACGCATATTGAGAAACAGCCATGCGCTCTCGTCTATTGTCTAGCCCCACCCTCCTTGTTAACCCATTATTAGTCTATTATGTTCACCTGTATGTTTGTTAATGATGTCTACTTTAAATTCTCCTCATGTCTGCTGTCCTGTGCCAGTTCGTTGTCGATCATCATGAGTTCAAGTCCTGTCCTGTCTCCTGTCCTGTTCCCAGTCCTGATACCTGCCAGCCGGTCAAGTTTGTTTGTTTGTTTGTTTGTTTATTTATTTTGTTAATGTTTTCCCCCTCGGGGTTGTTTATTTTGCCTTTTATTTTCTTTAATTATAAATAAATACCCATTTGCTGCACTTGAGTCCTCGCCCTCCTTTTCCCTAACCGCAACACGTGACACTTAGATCCTCCAAAAATTCTGTCCTTGGGGTGACTGAAACACAAGTAAAAACCTTTAAATATATGGGACTCTGCAACTAGTCTCAAAATTTAATTATGAGATAAACAACAGTTTGATTGATTGCACTATAATTTCAATCTTTGACATGGTCTTAATCAGTCAGTAACAAAGACATCAATGTTACATTTTCAAAGAAATGCTATTTACATTATGAAGAATATTTTTTTAATAGAAAAAAGCAAATCATTAAAAAATACTTTACTGGCGTTTTTACAGCCAGGGTAAAAGGGTAAATTATTTTCGAACACTGAGCACAGATTTGTAACCATGTAAATAAAAGATCGTGAACAATTTACTTACATGTTGGAGTGGTTAAAATCTGTCTTTTTGGTGGTGGTGAGTCTTCGTCATCATCTAGTTACAATATAAAATGTTAATGTTAAAAAGTCTCAAACATGTAAATTGCCAAACACTGTCACATGTGACAAAACATTCACTCTGGGCAACTTGATAATGTCTATCATTAGCCACTGGCTGATACATTGCACGATTTTACGCACCAGAGTGTGTGTTAGAGTATAAGTTCAGCATAGATATATTTTCATTTGCTAACCAATGCTGTACTTCAAAACAGACATGTAAACTGAGTTCTAAAAACATACAGTATAACATGGTGAATATCTATATGAATGCTTTGCAATAATGCTTTGCGGTTGTAAAACATTAAATAGAGTTTAAATTGAAAATGGATTAAGGACAGTTAAAAGTAATAGTTCATTATTAAATTCCTTTTGTCCATAAAAATATGTTATTCAGTGCAATAATTAAAGTGACCGGCAAAAGTTTCATGTGCATGATAGGCACAAATGATTGATCTTTAATGACATTCATTGTTGATGAATGACATTCATTAAATGTTTTATATGTTCATTATATATTATTTTTTAATTTATTGACTAGTTTTAACAGCCATAAATATTGCTTTATCAAATTTTCAGAAAAGATTTTACCGCTATCCAGCTGTCTCATATATCTAGCTGGAGGTCGTATTAGTCTCTGTGGGGTTTCTTTGTCACTCTCCAGGTTTGATGTCACCGTAGCCCGGTTGGCCTTTAGTCTGGCTTCCTCGTAACTGTCTAGAAAGAATACAATAGCTTGTTTTTACCAGAAAGAAAACAATATTGGAGGATAAGTAAACTTCCAGAATAAGAAAGTCATGATAATTACTCAACCCTATGCCAAATGTTCATGTTTTTCATGCTTGAGTTGTAAAGAAATTAGGTTATTTGAAGAAAAAAGTTTCCAGGATTTTTTTTACATATAGTAAACAATAAATTGGCCAACAAATGAAAGGTTCAAAATAATGGCCTCCTTTGTTCTCTTTGATACACACATACAGTATGAGAATCTTTCTGTGCATTCTGACTCTAAAAGGTTAGGGTAGTTCAAAAAGCTAATTTGGGGAGTATTTAAAGTATTTAATTCATTCATTCATTCATTCAAATTCCTTCTGCTTAGTCTCTTTATTCATCAGGGGTCACCACAGAGGAATGAACCGTCAACGTTTCCAGCATGTTTTACACAGTGGATTCCCTTCCAGCCGCAACCCAATACTGAGAAATACCCGCATTCTCACACATACAATACGGCCAATTTAGCTTATTCCATTAATCTTTAGAGCATGTCTTTGGACTGTGGGGGAAACCGGAGCACCCAGAGAAAACCCACACATCTATCTATTTATGGCATCACGGTGGCACAGTGGGTAGCACAATTGCCTCACAGCAAGTCGGTTGCTGGTTCGAGCTCCGGATGGGTCAGTTGGCATTTCTGTGTGGAGTTTGCATGTTCTCCCCGTGGCTGTGTGGGTTTCCTCTAGGTGCTCCGGTTTGCCCCACAAGTCCAAAGGCATGTATGGATGTTTCCCAGAGATGGCTTGCAGCTGGAAGGGCATCCGCTGCGTAAAACATATGCTGGATAAGTTGGCAGTTCATTCCGCTGTGGCGACCCCGGACTAATAAAGGCACTAAGCTGAAAAGAAAATGAATGAATGAATATATATATAAATTATCAGAATTTTTTTTTAAGTAAATTTATCCTTTAACTACAGAGGTAATAGGGTTGGGTTGATAGACGATGCCATCGTCCATCACTGATGGCAGATAAACGTCACAATGCTGAGCTGGCATAGCGATCCTCCACCCAGCCCCCGTCACAAACCCGCTTGTAAAAAAAACAAACCCAGACTCAGGCCCCGTTTACACTAATACGTGTTAGTTTTAAAATGGCATTTTAGGACAAAAACGATACACATCGATAAAAAAACGATACAAAACTGGCGTTTCATCTAGCATTTCTGAATAGCCCCCCGTCCACATTATACCACTGAAAACACACAGCATGTGACTACACACACACACACACACACACACACAGACACACTGTCAAGCGCTCGTCTG
>CAIGQQ010023417.1:0-10635 GCA_903798035.1 Danio albolineatus
TTTTTTGAGCTGTTGACAGTCATATATGTGGCCTACGCTGCTATAAACACTATTAGGACACATATAATTGACTAAAAAGTGTAAATTGGTTGTTTTTGCATTATTTCGAGCAAATTCGTTCTTCCGGTTTGAAACGAATTTTTGAAGCTGCGTCACGCCGATGAGATCCTTGCGTATATTCCAGCATGGAGAGTGGACGTCTGTCCCGGCCAGCACGTTCTGACGTCTCTGGGTGTTCGGCATTAATTCATGAGATAGACTTGGTTCAAACCAACCAGAGCGCTCTATTGTGTAAGCGGCGCAGCTTCATTAATATTCATGATCGCTTCGAAGATTGTACCTCACAGCAGTTGCGGAAGACGCATCAAGCGCGAGTGATTTACATGCTAAGTCAATGCAAAGGCACGAATAGGCATCCTGCAACGCGATATGCGCGAATGGCGCCGCGCGTTTGACGCGCTTAACGCCGCAATTCGCGCAAATCGCTTCAGTTTAAAAATGAAATTAAAATGAGCTTCAGCGGACGTTCGCGCCGCGTTAACCAATCAGGAGCTTGCTCTTGTGGGGGGGTGATTATGACGTAGCGCCTGTTGTTGGTGTCCTGAGGGAAAACTGGGCTCGGCTCAGTCAGAAGCACCGCTGAAAGCTTCCATCATCCAGGTACAGTTTCTGGTGGAGTTTATGAGCTCACAGAGCTCGGTGCACCTCTGAAATAATCTAGTGGACTCAGATACAGCTCCAAACGAATCAACGCTGTTTATCAGCCTTCATAAAGCACATAAAACAGTTATTCTCTCTATAAAACCCCTGTTAGCCATTTAGCAATAAAGCTACAGTCACCAAGCCATAGACAGAAGCCCTGCCCATCACACAAATCCGAAAATAAAGAGAAAGTACCGTTAAAGTCAACAAATTAATAATTTGGCAAATAATTTGATTACTGATGTCCATGTAAACAGTCTGTGTGAAAATGAGCGCGTGCACAAATGGAAACTCCCATTTTTATGCAAAACCTTCCCTCATTCCCCTTCCCCGACACTCCCACCTAAACAGAGCTGGACACGCCCACTTTACTGAGCTTTTCCAAACTAGAGGTGTGAAAACACCACGCTGAGACTGGGGGGGTTCGTGGCCCTTTAAGGTGCACGTGAAATCAATGAGAAGGGTGATACTGAGATCTAGATTGTACCTGCGAGAGAGACCGAGTGCTAGCGAGAGAGACCGAGTGCACGCGAGAGAGACCGAATGCTAGCCATAAAAATATTATTATATAAAAATATTTATTTATTAAAAACATTTAGTTTAAATATTAATTGACTAAAAAGAAATCTTAATTTGTTTTATTATTTAAAGATTATTTATTATATTTTTTAAAGCAAAATTGTAAGCATTAATGTGAGTAAAGTTCAGTGTCATCCTAAAATTCTGCGAAATCACGGCACATTCGGTTTCTCTCGCACGTACATTCGGTCTCTCTCGCACGTACTCGGTCTCTCTGCGGTCGCTTGACTTTTGTCCACTCTGGCGCCTCATAATAAGTCCGCGGGCCGGACTTTGGACATGCCTGATTTAGACCAAAGATTGGGTCTCATAATACTTCACATTCATATATGATTTGTTTAAAATTTAGAATTACATGTTGTTTACTGGACGACACGGTGGCGCAGTAGGTAGTGCTGTCACCTCACAGCAAGAAGGTCGCTGGTTCGAGCCCCGGCTGGGTCAATTTGTCATTTCTGTTTGGAGTTTGCATGTTCTCCCCGTGGTTGAGTGGGTTTCCTCCGGGTGCTCCGGTTTCCCCCACAGTCCAAAGACATGCGGTATAGGTGAATTGGGTAAGCTAAATTGTCCGTAGTGTATGAGTGTGAATGAGTGTCTATGGATGTTTCCCAGAGATGGTTTGCAGCTGGAAGGACATCCGCTGCGTAAAACAAATGCTGGATAAGTTGGCGGTTAGTCCCTTTATTAATCCGGGGTCGCCACAGTGGAATGAACCGCCAACTTATCCAGCATTTGTTTTACACAGCAGATGCCCTTCCAGCAAACTCCACACAGAAATGCCAACTGGCCCAGCCGAGGCTCGAACCAGCGACCTTCTTGCTGTGAGGCGAACGTGCTACTCACTACGCGTCTCTTTCTTTATTATGTTCTTTCATTCATGTTTTTTCTCAGAAAGTAATTATGTTTGTACATTTATAGTCAGTTTTCAACAGGAAAACAGCACACATGGTCAATCAAACTGACTAACTGTGTGTACTTTGAACAACAGTAAACAGTTACGACTTGTGAAGTGGACTTTACAGACCGTTCTTGTGTTTTAGTGACGCGTGAGGAAGCTCCATGTAGATGTTTGACATCTGACGATAAATCTCTTCAACAAGGTCAAATGAGTCTTTAGCGTCAAACTGCGAAACAGGGGAGCAGGGAAAGCAGCCCTCGTACTCCATGTGCTCATAAAAACAAATTGGCACAATGTTACGCACACTGTAACATGAACATGAACACACTCGCACGAGACAACAAGGCACAGATGATTCACCAGTTTAGATTTTTAGCAGAAGTTGTTCTAGGACAGCGTGATGTAGTCAATATTCATGGTAATTTCAGCAGCGATTTCGCAGAATTTTAGGATGACACTGACCTTTACTCACATTAATTCTTACAATTTTGCTTAAAAATATATAATAAATAATCTTAAAAAACAAATTAAGATTTCTTTTTAGTCAGTTAAAATATAAACTAAATGTTTTTTAATGAATAAATATTTTTTATATTATTATTTATATTATTTTTATTATATAATTATAAATATGTAATTTTTAATATTATTATTAATAATATTTTAGATTTAGATTAAAAACAAGTCATTTCAGAGAAAATACATAGATCTTACTAGATTTTATTTATATTTATTTATTCTTAATACTTTTTTGTGACAAAAAGGTCAAATATAAATCAAATATATTTTTTTAATAGTGCACATTCTAGCCCATTTTGATTTGCCATACTTTTGGTGTCCCACCCCCATAAAAAAGGTCTTTGTTTAGTAATATTACATGTAGGAAATTATTCTCTCTTATGTTTATTTATTTATTTATTGAGAAACCGTAGGAAACATTTGTGTTTGTTATATTTAGATCTAAACCAAACATGGCTTTATCCATTTTAGAGCTAATCCACATACATTATGTTTACAGTATTTATAAAAACCATCCAAAAGCATCATTGTTCAGTCTTTCTGCTTCAGGATGTGTTTGGCAGTGGAACCGAGGCTTTATCACAGATCACTGACTTCCACTTCCTCTTCTATCTGTGTTTTCTGCTCTGTTTGTGTTTCAGGGCTCACTGGTACCTGGTGCTGATCTGTTTTCCTGCTCTGGAAAGGCCTCAGTTTGTAAAGTGGAGACACAAAAGCTCAGTGTCCCAGGACGAGAGCCAGACCACCAAAGAGAGAAGACCCTCTGGGGAATCTCAGAGAGGTATCACACCAACACACACACACAAACAAATACACAAGGTTTCTTTCTTTCTTTCTTTCTTTCTTTCTTTCTTTCTTTCTTTCTTTAATTGTATTAATTGAAATAATTGTGGTTTATTTTTAAAATGTATTTAGTTTTATTTGATTAAAATAATTTATTTAATAAAAATAAAAATAAAATAATTTATTTCATTTTAATTCCATTTTCAAAATGTAATTTGTTTTGTTTCATTTATTGTATTATTTTGATTTAATATTTATTTAATACACAAATTTCTTTCTTTTTTAAAAAAATTATTATTATTGTAACAGTTGTATATTATCCTAAAGATACTGTATTTGCTGTATTTTAGAAACAAGCATATTTAAAACCAATTTTGGTCATGTAGTAATTGAGATTTTTTTTTCTCCTCAAAAATTTTATATAGAAATATTTTACTTTTTTTTTCATTATATTATTAATAATAATAATAATAATAATAATAATAATAATAAACTTTATTTTTATCTTTAGAAATGTGCTGCAGTAAAAGACACAAGGATGAATGCAAAAAAATGCAATAATAACAAATTATTAAATGCACATAAAATAATAATATAGGAATAGATCTAAAAATAAACTAAAGTCAAATAAAATTAAATAAAAGCCACCCTAAAAAAAAGGTTTTAAGAGATTATTTATACTCAGCGATTCTGCATTGCGAATATCAAAGGATAAAGAGTTCCACAATTTAGATGCCAGTAAAGAGAATGCCCGGTCTCCCATAGATTTTAGCCCTGTTGGCTGAGCAGTTAAAAGACCAACATCAGACTAGCTTAAAGCACGTCCAGGATTATTTGAACACAGTTGCATATTATGCTAAAATATTTCCTGTCATTTAGACTTTAGCACATTTAAAACTCATTTTGGTCATGTAGTAATTAAAAGCTTATTTTTTTCTTTAATTTTTCCTCTAAACATGTAAATATTTCAACTTTGGTTATGATGTTATAATTCATAACCAAATTATTTAAGTTACTTTTTCATGTTAGGTTCATGTTTACATATTTGACGATTCTCGCTTTAAACAATCGGTGTTGTCATAATGGCAAGCCAATTTCTTTGTACTGGAGGAAAAAAAGAGCAGAATTGTGAGGCCGAAAATTAATCTGAAGAATATTTGATCTGTTTCCAGAAAGTTCACAGCAACTGAAAGGAAACCCATCGAAACTCAGTGAATCGAGATCACACAACCTACCGGTAATTACACTACACACAAATTATAAATACTGTTACATACAAATATTATCACCAAATGTAACAGTATTCCTCACTTCAGGTTTTGTACAGCAACATATTATGTAAATGAAAACCCATCTCTTTGTTTGTTTTTAAGGATTGCACCGTACACAGCTGCACAAAAGAGACCGTCTGCAGGAGGTAAGAGAAAAAAGTTTGTGACAGGTTTGTGTCAGCAAGCTAATGGAGGTGACGTTGTTTCCTGACATTCTGTGTGTTTGTTTTGATCCTCAGGCCCTGCATTCTGATCATGGACTCCCTAAAACTGTCCTACCATCAGCGCACATACACACTGTTACGAGAGTGAGTCAATGGAGGAGTCTAGCATTTCTTTCTTTATTTTACAATATTAACGTCTCATGTTGATTTTAGAGCTCTCTTACAACTTACAATCTGATTGAATAACCGTGATTTTAAATACAACAACTGAAAGCATATATTTATTTTGACCGATTTTTTATTTTGAGCAATTTTCTAAAAAAAAAAAAAAAAAGTTCGAAATTCTATTTTCATTAGAAACATAAAAGACTTTTATTCAACATTTATGGGATAAAATTAATTTTCTAATGCAGTGAAACTGAAATCAATTAAATAAATAAAAATGATAAATTATTAGTTCAAAACATCAAATATGTATTATTTTATTGTTGTTGTTACTCTTCTAGTTTCAGTGGTCTGTGTATACACATTTACATACACATTTCTAAACATAATAGTTTTAATAACTCATTTCTAATCACTGATTTTTTTTAGGGCTGTCCAAAAATTAATCGTGATTAATCACATCCAAAATAAAAGTTTGTTTTGACATAATATGTGTGCGTGTTATATATATTTATTATGTATATGTGATAAACACATTCATAGAAGCCAAAACTATATATAAAAAAGTTACATCAAAGTAGTTACATCATATTCAAATGTAAAATTTGTATCATACACATATATTTTTTATATATCTAAATATAAACCAACATTTTATCAAGTATATGCATGTGTGTATTTATATATTCATAATAAAATATACACAGTACACACACAAATATTATGTTAAACTTTTATTTTGGATGTGATTAATCACGATTAATTTTTGGACAGCCCTAATTTTTTTTTATCTTTGTCATTATGACAGTACATAATATTTACTAGATAGTTTTCAAGACACTTTTATACAGCTTAAAGGCTTAATTAATTAGGTTAACTCGGCAGGTTAGGGTAATTAGGCAAGTTATTGTATAATGATGGTTTGTTTTATAGACAATGGAAAAAAATATAGCTTAAAGGGGCTAATGGTTTTTAATAAAAAATTAAAACCTAAAAATGGATTTTATTCCAGCAGAAATAAAACAAACAAGACTTTCTCCAGAAAAAAAAATATTATCGGAAATACTGTGAAAAATTATTTGCTCTGTTAAACATCACTTGGGAAATATTTTAAAAAATAAGAAAAATTTTGAAAAGGGGTAACACACACACACACACACACACGCACACACACGCACATGCACACGCACACACACACTGTTTGTTGAATACATTATTACATACTGTACAATATGCCATCATATCACAAATAAATTAATTGTATTTGTTTGTATGAAATATATACAGCATTATGCAAAGGTATATTATATATATTTAATATAAAATAATAAATGTGTAAAATAGAATATTCAATTTGTATTAAATAGTGATTAAAATGTATTATATTCAAATAATGAACATATATATGATATACTGTAGAAATATGCAGCTTTTCTTTTTCTGTTATTTGTAATAAAGAACGGTTAAGTACATTTAACTTGGATGTTAAATATATTTTAATATCCGCATATATTTAAAATCAAAAACATTAAAGTAGTTACTAAATTATCAGAATCAGAAAGAGCTTTATTGCCAGGTATGTTCACACATACGAGGAATTTGTTTTCGTGACAGAGCTTCTACAGTGCAACAGAATTACAGAGACAGAACAAAAAACAGATAATAAATATATTTAAAAAAAAAGAAAAAAAAGAAAAAATAGAAAAAAATAGAAGTTACGAAATTATGTAATTTTATTGTAATTATGTAATTTTATTTAATTAGAAATTATGTAATTTTGAAATTATGTAATTTTATTGTGATACTTATATTTTTACTTTGTATGAAATTAAAAACAAGATATATCATTTAAAATCTGTCATATTTAATGCTTAAATAATACACACACACACACAAAAAGTAATATACGGCTGAACTGTTATCAGTTCCAAATTTTAAGATGAAATCTTTCGGTGGCAGGGCTTTTAGCTGCATAGCACCACAGTTATGGAATTCCCTGCCGTTAGATATTCTCCAATTTTAAATCCCAGGTTAAAACCTTTCTGTTCAGGATTGCTTTTAATGATTTTCTGGTTTAATATAAGTTTATTATTCTTCTGTCTTGTTTTCTTCATAATGTGCCTGTGACATACTGTAAGGTGTCCTTGAGTGTTTTGAAAGTCGCTTATAGACCATTTCAATGCGGTGATGCCATTGGCCCATGAACATTTCCTGCTTGTTATCAAGCTATTTCATAACTTTAACGAGGCAATTCAATCACAACTTAATGTTGAAACAACTATCATAACTTTATTTATCGATATATGGCTCTTTTTGGATTCTCAGAAGCTATAGGAACTAAAAATGTGAAACAGGAAATATGCTGGGACCATAGTTTTTGTTTACATCCCGCAAAATGGTCCATAAATAAAAGGTATTATTGTTGTTGTTGTTGTTGTTGTTGTTGTTATTATTATTAAACAGATTAAGAATGTATTGTAAATATATATTCCAATATAGGTCACGTTTTTATGAAATATTCACATTTACTGCACTTTTTGCTATAACTGTTTGTCTAATATGATTGTGTATAAATGTTAAACATAAGATGTGTGTGCTGTGATGTGTCAGGTATCTGCAGGTGGAGTGGGAGGTTCGTAAAGGCACCTGTCGCTCCTTCAGCAATGAGAGTATCAGCGGGAGCCTCTGCCGCGTCCCGTTGCAGGATAACAGCAGTGACTGTGGCCTTTACGTGCTGCAGTACGTCGAGAGCTTCCTGCAGGTACACATGTTCAGCTTCCTCTACAGCAGTGGTGCTCAAGCTTTTTTCACCAAGTACCACCTCAGAAAAAAATGGTTTCTCCAAGTACCACCATAATGACCGGTATTGGAATACAGTAGCATAGTAGACCTAATTAAGCAGCTACAGCCCTGCGCAGTTCAAAAACCTAGCGGATTCTTCTTATTATTAATATTTATTAATATTATTATTACTTATTTGCCACTTTAAACATTCTAAATAGTTTGAACAGAGAAATTAGACATTAGATCTGCTCACTGGAGTAGGCTTTGTGTGTCAGAAAAGCAAGTGATTAAACTATACCTGTCAACATTGGGAGATAAAAATACGGGATACGCCTCCGATAAATACAGCGTGCATCAACAAAGTATTAGTTTAAAGCTCTGCACACTTGCGCAACCTCATTATTTCCATTTTTTTATTTTTAGTTCCCCACTACTAAAATATGTGAGTTTGTTTTTTATGAAATTGTACAGGTTATAGTTTTATAGTTCTTATCAGGGCTGGATTGGGACAAAAAAACAGCCCTGGACATAATCTAGAGCGGGCCACCATGCCTTCATATCTTTTAGGGACTCTCCGTAAGATTAATGTTTATATATATATATATATATATATATATTAGGGCTGTCAATTGATTAAAAAAATTAACTAATTAATCACACTTTTGTTTGTAATTAATCATGATTAATCACAAAAAGCCGTATTTATTACAGAAATAAAAACACAGGCATGTAAGTGCCATTTGAATTTTAAAACAATCAATGCCAATAACAAACAAAAATTATTTCCATGTTGGATTCTATGTGAACTACAAAAAATACAGGCATTGCAAATATGGAAATTGGATAAAAAAATAATAAAGTATTGAATACAAGCAATTGAATACAAGTTGTTTTGCGAGTTGAGAACAATAATTATAAAGTAAAAACAATTTTACTTAGTCCTCCTTAACATTTTGGTAGTTGCTAAGACAGTCCAGTCTGTTGACATGTGACCTAAGAGTGAGAAAAGTCTCTCACAAGCAGAATCACCGATTTCGGTGCTTAATTTCTGTGCCACTGGTGCTGTGACAAGGACGCAAGAAGCACCAAGGGGTACATCAAAGTCACGTACTAAAGACTATAGGCTAGACTTCTTACATGGACTTTGGTCACGCCATCTCTAAACATTAAATTCTAAACTGCTTTGAGCGACTGTCTGCGATGTTAGGTGTTTAATCTTGTTGTTAGGATATCCACACATACACAAACACTCTCTCTTACACAAACACACACACACACACAGACAACGCGGGCAGTATAGCGAGCTCACACGGTATAAGCGAATCTCTTCAGAGTCATCAACGTGCACGGCCGCATTCATCATCGCGCCGCCCTCAACCCGAAAGTGAAAAAGAAAGTGACCGGTTCGTGGATGAACGTGCGGACCGGGAGGGAGGGAGTAGGTGTCGCGGATTAAGCTGGATTTATACTTTCGCCTGGCGCCGCATCGCGCGCCTCCGCTGAGAGCGTGCGCACCTCGAGGCTATACTCGCCGGGGTTCGCTCACTATTCTGTCGGCCGCCTAGGTCGCCTCTGTGGACGCACCGGCCCTGAACACACGTCAGCCACAACAGGAAATAAGAAAAAAACTGCCGCTGCATTAATTTATTTTAACGCATTCAATATTTCAAATTAATGGGCGTGCGTTAACGCGCTAGTTTTGACAGCCCTAATATATATATATATATATATATATATATATATATATATATATATATAGTCGTACAAACTGTATTTTCTATCACATTTTATTATTCTGTATGATTTATAAACAAGTTTACCCATTAGGACCTCAATTTAGGTCCTCAGAGTGACACAAGTCCCTATTGATTGTTGTATATTGAGGTTTCAGGACCCACCAGAATAAAAAAACAGGCGTACACACACAAATAAATAGTTTAATACACTACAGATGCGTAAACCGTATGCATCTGTATGTATTAATTCAGTTTTCTTTGTGCTCCTTGAGCCACCCATAAATACCGCAAGGGAAATTTCCAAACTGCTACAGCCCTAGAATCAATCACATTTGCTAATTGCTTAATAAAATTTAAATAACATTTATTTGATTAGCTAACGTTAATGCTTACTAAATGCTTACTAACTTAAATGTCCGTCTCACCTCAGCCGTCAAATCCGCCCCGCTAACATTCTCACTTTGTTCCTTTGCCAGCCATCCAGAAAATAGCTCATTTATTTGAACACATTTGGTGGCTTCTGCCTCAAGTGCTTGTCTTTTTTTCTCCCTCAACTTCTCAGCCCCTCCTTTAAGTTCTGATATTTTATGTTTTATCATGTTTACTATGTTACGGCTCTGTGTCGCCTCGGCACCTCAGCAACCGCCCACAAACCCGAACTTGATTCTGATTGGTCAACGCTCAGAGCCTCAGCCAATCGTCAAGTCAGTCTCGCAGTTCCTGTCAGCTTCCTGCATAGGATAGAATTACATTTTTAGGATAGAATTACCACTAGAAATAATTTAAAAACAACATGCACACACTAAGGACGCGGCTCACCGGGAATCTCCCGGTTTTCCCGATGGCCAGTACATGCCTGGTTTTCATTAAAGGTAGAAAAAATTCTGAAATGATTTATTGTGGTTTGATTTATTTATTTTTTTACAATACAGAAACCTTGCATTTTAACAGGGGTGTGTAGACTTTTTATATCCACTGTATAAAGTTTAACAATAAGTTGTTAAAGGGCCATGAAACACCAAAACACATTTTTT
>CAIGQQ010023424.1:1635-15938 GCA_903798035.1 Danio albolineatus
TGAAGTTGGCGGTTCATTCCGCTGTGGCGACCCCTGATTAATAAAGGGACTAAGCCGAAAAGAAAATGAATGAATGAATAAGGTTGGCAGTTCATTCCGCTGTGGCGACCCCAGATTAGTAAAGGGACTAAGCCGAAAAGAAAATGAATGAATGAATGAAGTTGGCGGTTCATTCCGCTGTGGCGACCCCTGATTAATAAAGGGACTAATTCGAAAAGAAAATGAATGAATGAAGTTGCCGGTTCATTCCGCTTTGGCGATCCCTGATTAACAAAGGGACTGAGCTGAAAAGAGAAAGAATGAATGAATGAATGATGACAGCACGTAATATTAGACTAGATATTCTACAGCTAGATACTAGTATTCATCTTAAAGTAACATTTAAAGGCTTTTATTAAATAACATTTAAATAACATTTATAATAATAATAATAATAATAATAATAATAATAATAATAATAATAATAATATAAGTTATTATAATATAAGACTTATAAGGTTCATTTCATTTATCCATTCATTTTCATTTCGGTTTTCATTTGGTTACAGCATTTCAACATTTTTTAAAGCATCTTCTTTTGTGTTCAGCTTTGAGCGTTAAACTCATAGGTTTGAAATGAGTAAAGTTGAGTAAATGACAACATAATTTTTAGATAAACCCCTTTAAATCAAATAAATCTACAAAATTAAACAAACATAAACGTTTTAACAAAAAGAATATAATAATAATAATAATAATAATAATAATAATAATAATAATATAAGTTCAATGAACTCATAAGGTTAATTTCATTCATTCATTTGGTTTCTTTTTGGCTTAGTCCCTTTATTAATCAGGGCTCGCCACAGCGGAATGAACCTCAAACTATTCCAGCATATGTTTTGCATAGCGGACGCCCTTCCAGATGCAATCCAGTACTGGGAAACACCCATACACACTCATTCACACTCATACACTACAGAAAATTTAGTGCATCAGTTCCCCTATAGCACATATCTTTGGACTGTGGGGGAAACCGGAGCACCCGGAGGAAACTCACACCAACACGGGGAGAACATGCAAACTCCACACAGAAACACCAACTAGGACTCAAACCAGCAACTTTCTTGCTGTAAGGCGACATTGCTAACCACGGAGCCACTATGCCATGCATTTATCCCACATAATTCTCTAACTACCGCTCTCTCGTCATGAGAAAACGACTTTGATGAGTAATGATAGCAGAACGATCTTAGAGCTGATAAGACTAAAGCAGGATGTTTTGAGTCCCTTCGTTCCCTCAAACAGGAAGTGATCAATACCACGACTCAGATGTCAGGGACCGCAGGTTTTTTCCCCTCTGATCAATGGAGGCGAATCGGAGCTGGGAAGAAAAGAACAGATACTATCGAGAGATTAGACTGACGTCACCGAAGACTCTTTAAACCCGCAGGACTTCGCTTTCCGTCTGCTCGAAATAACATGCGGGAATCAGGTGTTGATCTCAAATTGGTGCATCAATTTTGTCTGGTATATAGAGCGTGTGGCGCTTTAAAGAGGAGCTGTTATGCAGATATCATATTTATAAGGTGTTTAAACCAAACTGTGTGTCAGCAGTGTGTGAATATAACCAGCCTCTAGTAGTAAACATGAATTAATTGCTTGACTTGATTGAAACAGTCTGCAGAAACACTTTGATTGACATTCTCCCTTTGTACGTGTCATCAGAGGCGGTAAGCCCCGCCCACTAGTGCCCATCTCTCCCTCATTAGCATGAACAGCAGCCCTGAGTGAGAAGCAGCCGTCTGTCCATTAGGCAATTACTAAATGGCATTTTATATCTTGAGTAATGCTGATGCACTGGCGTCTGTAGCCCCGCCCTCTTTTGAAAAAAGCACAGTCTCATTTGCATTTAAAGCGACCAAAACACAATTAGGATCAAAGCCTAAAAGGGTCAGTTTCAGAGAGTTAGAAAACATTGTGTGGTATTTTGAGCTGAAACTGCACACACACACACACACACACACACACACACACACACACACACACACTCTCGAGACATGCATTGAACATCTTGCATAAAGGGGTATGATAGGTGCCCTTTAAGCCTTTATTATATATTATTAAAGTCAAAGGTTGTATTCGACCTGTACTAACATGATCTTCAGCCATGAATAGAAGTGCTTTTATATACGTTTATATTAGCGCCTGCTGTTGCCACACACATCCACTAGAGGTCAAAAGCTCAAATTGACCCGCCCACCCCTTCCCTAAACCCAACCGACAGTGTTTTAAAACCACAGATTGACCCGCCCACCCCCTTCCCTAAACCCAACGATGGTGTTTTCAAAAGCACCGATTGACCCGCCCACCCCTTCTCTAAACCCAACCGACAGTGTTTTCAAAAGCACAGATTGACCTACCCACCCCCTTCCCTAAACTTAACCGACAGTGTTTTCAAAAGCACTGACTGACCCGCCCACCCCCTTCCCTAAACCCAACCAACAGTGTTTTCAAAAGCACCGACTGACCCGCCCACCCCCTTCCCTAAACCCAACCGACAGTGTTTTCAAAAGCGCTGACTGACGCGCCCACCCCCTTCCCTAAACCCAACCAACAGTGTTTTCAAAAGCAGTCCAGAAAAAGGAAAGCCCTCACTGCCATCTGATTTTTACCACGTTTTCAGATTTTACCATAATCTCACCCTGTTATTTACTTATTTATTTTTTTACCTTCTGTTTTTGTATCACCTGCTTTCTGGAATCGTTCTTCACGGAATTCGTCATTGCGTTCAACTCCTCTCTGCCTCTCAACCCTGCTGACATATGTGGCGAGCTACTGGGCAAACTCGTAACAGCTGAAAAAGCGTTCACACAGAGACAACCGGTCAGCTGGTGGTGCAAAAAGAAACAGAAGCTGTCGTCGGCGTCATACCATCCTGTAGCGTTCCTTTTAAAGACGAAATGCAGCCATACGTACCTCTGGCTACATAATTCATGCTCTCCAGAGATGTAGACAGGGATACGTTTTCAGAATGAGCCTGTGTTGATAGTATTGGTGTATATGTGTGTGGCCAAACGTCCCCACAAGCATAGCAACACCAGTCATTTTTGACCTTGTGAGGACATTTTTGTGGTCTCCATAAGAAAAATGGCTCATAAATCAGACAGAACAAAGTATTTTGAAAATGTAAAAATGCAAATTGTTTCCTTTGAGGGTTGTGTGTGTGTGTGTGTGTGTGTGTGTGTGTGTGTGTGTGTGTGTGTTTCCCTCGCGGGCCGCTCTGAACAGGTGAGAGGATTAGCACAGGCGTGAACATGTGTTTTCCACCAGATCAGGGCTGGACGAGGACGACACACTGTAGATCATCTCTACAGGGAGACAGATGACTGATCACACACACACATACACACACACACACACACACAAACTCATGAGTCAAATCACACATCTCATACAGGAGAGATTATCAATGACGTTGCTGAAGTATGATGTGTGGATGATGGAGATCTGGACATGTTGAGCACTGCAGCTTGTGTTAAACAACATGAGAAAGGAATTACAGCACATTATGATTTCTTGCCAGTAATCTTCATTCTGTCAGTGACCCACAGGCCAGATTTTAAAACATTTTGTTGTCTGCCATTTTAAAACCCAAGCCTTTTAATATTCTGATAATAGGTTTTATACTGATGCTATTTGTACGACACGAGAATCATGAAACGGCCACACCCAAAATATTATGTAGTATTTCCGAACTTTGACAATAATCAGGCGGACAGTCATGGCTGCTCAAGCACTGGTCATGTGTTTATTACATTAACACTGGAACTACCAGATTTTTAAAGTAATACTAGTAGAGTCACCTTAGGCCCAATCCCAATTCTATGTTTGTACCCCTTCCCATTGGCCCTTGAAACAGAGTGTGAAGGGGAAGGGCTTCAAAACTTCCCCCTAAGAATTGGGCCAGCACTTCAACACCTGCACACGTCATCATATGTCATCGCCATCTCTTGCTTCATATGAGATCAGACGATCACGACTGCTGGAGTTACTCCAGTTGTGTTATTGTTTGGTGTTTATCTTCAGGAAATCACTGAAGGCGTATATTATGTTATCATAACCATCTAATGTGGCGATAAGATCGTAACTGTACTGTGTGTTTACACAGTGGCCATATTTATCTGTGTAAACACACCAAAACAACATTAACATTATAGCAGACACTGTAAAAGCTTATTCCCAGACAATAGACATTACTGACAGGGTATTCCAGTGTCATCCAGTGTCAGAATGTTGTGGGACTGCTGTACACGAGTCATGATTATGGATTATAGATTTTGCGTGTTTTTTTTGCGTTTTTTTTAAAGCATGACGGTAAAACACGAACGCGTTTATGAATATATTAAAACATGTGTTTTGTTTGTCGTAAAAATTCGTAATAATGACAAAAAATACTAATTTGTGGATCTCCTTACTTCCGGGTTCAGCTATCCTGCCGCTGTGGCAGGTGCATTCTGGGAAATTTTCTTACCCCTCCGTTTGAAGTGTGGTCCTGAAAAATCTTCGTTGGAAGGGGTGTATACCCCTCGCCCTTAGCCCTACGCCTTCAAGCTAAAGAGAATTGGGACGCCACTACCCCTTGACGTGAACGCACAAAACGAGGGGTAAGGGGAAGGGCTAAGGGGAAGAATTGGGATTGGGCCTTAGTGTCCATCCATTCTCTTAAAAGACGTCATATTGTCATGTCATATTTACATTCAAAGCTTCTTTTGAGATGTTAAAATTAAACAGGTGGTCCAGAGTGTATGTTTAAGGCTTGTTTGTGTTTATAAGATGCAAAGCAGTGTGTGCTTATTCTTCATTTGTGACAAATCAGGTAATTTTTTCATATATCTTAATTTAGTTATATACAGCTACTCAGCTAACATGTAAACGACGGTCATATCTCCTAGTTCCTCCGAAATCCCGCCCTCAAGAGGCTCTGATTGGTCAGCTAACATAATTGCAGCGTCATGCCTCTACTTGCACACGCTTTGCCTCTGCTGTGTATATACCAGTGTTTCTCAACTGGTGGGTCGCGACCCAAAAGTGGGTCGCAGGAACATTTTTAGTGGGTCGCAGAGTGTGTGTAAAACATTCATTTTTAACGTATTTTGCTTATACCGGACTTTTATTTTGAAATGCTCATACTGGACTATTATTTTGAAATGCGTATACTAGACTTTTATTTTGAAATGTGCATACCGGACTTTTATTTTGAAATGCGTATACTGGACTTTTATTTTAAGAATGCGCAATTGTACTTTGTAATATTTGTATAATCTGATACATTTTGTCCAATGAATACAATACAAAATTGTTTATTTGTAAGTCTTGGTGATTTTCTTATGATTTATCTGTCACTACTTGTGTATATTAATAAATAAATACAAATTAATTCATTATAATTCCTAAAATTAAAATATAGTTCATAAAAATTTGGGTCGCGGCTTGATGACCATGTAAAAATGTGGGTCCCATGGCCAAACCAGTTGAGAACCACAGGTATATACTGTCAGTCAGTGTAACTGTAAATGGCCTTTGTCAAATGCTAGCTATATATTTATTAGATTAAACTGTAAGCTCTTCTGTCTTTGTGTCGTGTCCGTTGGAAGCCCGAATACAGAAACAGAAGAAGCTCCGTGGAAAAGCAGCGTTTGATCGCCATTTTAGCTTTCTCGGCTATAACATTACAGCGCCTCTGGCCACGCCCCTTCGCTGCACAGGTGGGACTGTCACAATAATCAATATATCGACTTATCGCACAATACATAAACATGAGCTCAATAATTTTTGGTGATGCAATATATATCGCCCATACGTAAAAAACAATATTTGCAACATTTTAGCTGATTGCACTACCTCTCTATCTCTATTAGAGGTGTCAGTATGGTTAAAAAAACACTAAAGTATTTACCATAAATAACTAAAGTATATTTTGATGTGGGTGCCTGACAACTGAAAATACATCTGGTAGCAGATACCGCAGCCTCTGTTACTTTTTACCTTGTTTCTTTAAAAAAAATGTTTTTACATTTATTATTATTTGTTTTTGATATGCGTTTTCACATTCTGATTCCAATGCCTAATCATTAAATTATTAAAATGGCTAAATAAATTAAATATTCTAAAGAACAAAATATGATGTGTTCTTTTGAAGAGTGTACTTGCGTTATGATGCTATTATATTGCCCTTCTGGCATTATATAATGAGTAGCCTAAAATGGTCTTAAAATGACAATAATATCGTTTATCGCGATATATTTTAGTGCAATATATCAAACAACAAAAAATAGATAGCTTGACAGACCTACGCACAGGGTGTATGTGCGTAGCCTGAAGGGTTTATGACATCATTAACCCGGATGTGTTTTTCGTAGTCCCCAAACTTCGTTCGCTGTAGGCTTTGCTAAGCTAACACTGTAATAGCCAGTAGCTGCGTCCCAAATGACACACTATACATTATGCACTTATGCACTTATGCACTTACACACTCAACAGTGTAGTATATGTATGTAGTGTCGTCCCAAATGGAGCACTAATGGCTTTTTTACTAAGCGGAAGTTCAAACAGTTTCCCTGATGACGTTTGACGGTCGCCAAATTAGAGAAATAAAGGACCAAAATACCTAATAATACCTGTCATGAGTATAACTGCATTCACCATCGGGAGGCGCTATAATCACTCTTGTTGGAGAAATTTGCTTTCACAGTCCAAAATAAATAAAGTTATCCAACATGTGCGCACGATAGCTCCGCCCCTTCCGCTACGTGCACAATGCTCTGGTCGTTGAGTGTGTGAAGTGTCCATCATGACACACTTCATATTACCGGTGGAATGAGTGCATCATCCGGGTAATTAAAGGGCACTTATTGTTAGAGTTTTCAGTGTGAACGCACTTATTACACTATTTATACTACAAAATGGCGTAGAAAAGTGCACAAGTAAGCCATTTGGGATGCAGCTAGTGTCTCCCTTTACACTGAACTTTGTGTCTTACATTAGAAAGATGCTGATGAGTGTTAGATGTGTCCTGTGAAAGGGTCCGTCATCTGTGCATTTGTTGAACTGACTGCAGTGAAGCTCTGTCCTGCAGTGTGTGTGTGTGTGTGTGTGTGCTGGGCTCGGGACGCACAGGTGTTTCGGGGTCAGATGTCGGCCCTTGCCGTTTCTCTGGAAACGCTCCCGAATGCAGGCCCGTCTGACAGAGTGCTGACCGGTTCACATGCGGGTCGTCGGCAGAAATAAAAGGCAGAGTTCAGGACGCGGCCCTGCGAAATTTCCTGGCTAAAAACAGGTCAGGCTAAGCTCCCGAGACCCTGCCAAACATCCCAGCCACGCGGACACTTTCCCCCGCGCACATATGACAGGCACCCGCAACAGGTGACGCCGCCCAAAATAAGGGCCTCTGCCAATCCTGCGGCCCCCGGCTCTTTAGCTTATGATTTCGGCAAGAGGAAAAAGGGCCCACAGGATAATCCACCGCAGGACGCTTTGCACTCTGGCCGTAAGCCCTCGCTCTGTTAAACCACCACACTCGCTTTTGAAGAAAACCACACTGGAGACCTGCTGGAAAACACTCGCACTCCAGTTGCATTCAATAATCATTCATTTTCTGTTCAGATTAGTCCCTTTATTAATCCGGGGTCGGCACAGCGGAATGAACCGCCAACTTATCCAGCATATGTTTTACACAGCGGATGCCCTTCCAGCTGCAACCCATCTCTGGGAAACCCATATACACACTCATTCACACACATACACTAATGCCAATTTAGTGAATGAGTTCACTAGAGCAGAACATGCAAACTCCACACAGAAACGCCAACTGACTGAGAAGGGTATAAACAGAGGTCGGAGCCAGCTCCAAGCGGGTGGGACTTGAGCTCCAAGTGGGCTGTACAAACCTGGAATATTTATTGATTTAATGTGTTGTACATGACACGGAGTCCAATATTGTGTTTTATTAATGTCTACATCTAAACCCAACCCTAAACCCAACCTCACAGTAACATGTTGTGTTTTATTAACGTCTACACCTAAACCCAACCCTAAACACAGTAACCTGATGTGTTTTAGGAATATCCGCTCCACCTACACCACCTAAACCCAACCTACTTGCGGTGTAATCACTCCCACTTGGAGGTCTCCGGGCTGCAGCGATACCTACTTGAACTGACCAGCGACCTTCTTGATGTGATGCGATCGTGCTACTCACTGCACCACCGTGACGCCTTAATATATTTTTCTGTATAAATATATAACACCACACACTCTTATTGTCTCACACGAAACATGTTCATATGATTTATTTACAATACAGCGTGTAAAGTCATATCCTCTGTCTTTTAGTAGATATATTATATGAGAGACGTGCTTTGTTTAGCAAATAAAGTGGATCTAACTGGATTTGCGTTGCAAACGTTAAAGTTAAAAAGCTATTATTTTTTTATTTCATATATTAAGTTTTTAGTTGCGATACTTTCAAAATAATTCTGCATAAATCCGCAATTTTTATTTACAAAACTCTAATAGCAAAAAATGTCCACAGATTCTGTCTGGCCCTGATTTATTGGGAACACTTTACACACTGTGAAAAATGTGAGAAACACTCCTTTGTGTCTAACTTCAAGTTAGTTTAATTATTTTTACAATTTTAATTGAGGGCGCCACAGTGGCGTAGTGAGTAGCACGTTCGCCTCACAGCAAGAAGGTTGCTGGTTCGATCCCCGGCTGGGCCAGTTGGCATTTCTGTGTGGAGTTTGCATGTTCTCCCCGTGGTTGCGTGGGTTTCCTCCGGGTGCTCCGGTTTCCCCCACAGTCCAAAGACATGCGGTACAGGTGAACTGGGTAAACTAAATTGTCCATAGTGTATGTGTGTGAATGAGAATGTATGGATGTGTTTCCCAGAGATGGGTTGTGGCTGGAAGGGCATCCGCTGCGTAAAACAGATGCTGGATAAGTTGGCGGTTCATTCCGCTGTGGCAACCCCGGATTAATAAAGGGACTAAGCCGAAAAGAAAATGAATGAATGAATGAATTTTAATTGAAAATGTTTTAATTGAACATAATATGATTAAGTTGTCCCCCATAACAATGTTTTTTTCTGTCGGCTATCGGGAAAAAAATAACTTAAAGGGGCTAATAATTTTGACCTTAAAAAGGTCTTAAAAGAATTAAAAACTGCTTTTATTCTAGCCGAAAAACTTTCTCCAGAAGAAACAATATTATCAGACATACTGTGAAAATTTCCTTGCTCTATTAAACATCATTTGGGAGATATTTAAAAAAGAAGAAGAAACTCAAAGGGGGGCAAATAATTCTGACTTTAACTGTGTTTAAAATGAGTTGAATCAACACAATTCTTGAGGTTTTGGGGCACAACTTTACTGTTTTATGTTCAATCCACTTAAAATTGGAAAAACAGATTAAGTTAACTATAGCCTATATGCCCTATAGCGCATGTGTTTGGACTGTGGGGGAAACCGGAGCACCCGGAGGAAACCCACACCAACACGGGGAGAACATGCAAACTCCACACAGAAATGCTGACTGGGAGGCCACAGTGCTAACCACTGAGCCACCGTGCCACCCTACAAATCTGTCCATTACAAATCATCCCTCTGTGACCCTCTTGCTCCGCACGTAATGGGAGACTAGTTAGTGCCAAGGTTTAATTCCTGTCAGCATCTGTTTAATTATGGCGGTTACTGTTCTAATTAAAACAGGCACCTATGAACTATGGAAGGAACTATCGTGTCTATGGAAGCCAATGTCTAGCAGTTTGGAACATCCTTCAAATTATCTTCTTTTTATATTAAACACAAAAAAAAGATATTTTGAAAAAAGTTGGAAACCTGTAACCATTGACTTTCATAGTATTTATTTTTCTATTCAAGTCAATGCCAAGCAGTTTTGAACATTCTTTAAAATATCTTGTTTTTCTGTTGAACACAAATGAAGATGTTTTGGAAAATGTTAAACCTGTAACCATTGACTTCCATAGTATTTGTGTCTATAGAAGCCAGTGGCTAGCAGTTTTGAGCATCTTCTTTTTTTCTTGAACACAAAGGAAGACATTTTGAAAAATGCTGAAAACCTGTAACCATTGACTTCCATTGTGTTTGTTTTTTTCCAGAAAGTCAATGGCTAGCAATTTTGAACATTCTTCAAAATATCTTCTTTTGTGTTCAACAGAATAAAGAATCCCATATAGAATTGAAACCACTTGACGGAGGAGCAGATAGTGAGTAAATGTTCATTTTTGGGTGAACTATCCCTTTAAGTCGAACCAATTGGGTTGAATTGAAATAATATTTACGGCACGTTTAGTCAATCCAGTCTTACCTTTCCTCCTCCCGACTATCAATAATAATATTAATAATCAGAGTTGGAAGAAATGAGATTTTACTGCGACTTAGCAACCATCAAATGATCTGCCGGAGTTTGCGAGGAAGAAGTGGGACCGCAGGGACCGGCGGGTAATTAGGTTAGTGGGTTGTCAGTGTCAGGAAATTGAAAGACAATCCTAATCAGATTTCTGTTTCCAGGGAATCAAATAATTTGTATAAGGAGAAGAAATCTCCCGATTCGGGCTCCTAAAAAGATAATGCAGTTTGTTGTCGCTGCTCTTTGTTGTGTCACTTTTGATGAAGCGGACTTTATAATTCAGATCCAGTTAGCAGTTCTTATTCTGGAGCATTCATTTACAGGCTGATTAGTGTCTTGTCCGATGAGCTTTTCTGTGTTCTCCTCTTTATAAAGTCAGTGTGTAATGTTCAGTAAAGAGAGTTTCGGGAGTGTGATGTGCTTTAGAGCAGGGGTTTTCAAACTTTTTAATCTCAGGGACCCCCAAATATAATGATTCCTTGCAGGGGACCCCTTTGCCTAAAGTTTAAAGGCACTAATGTATTTCAGATATAAACATGTAAACTAAAATTCTGTATAACGTTCAGACATTATAATTTATATTTCAAGGCAAGTTTATTTCTATAGCACATTTCATACACAGTGGCAATTCAAAGTGCTTTACATAAACAGAAATAAAATTGAAGTATAAGAAAATAAAAACAAATAATAAAAAACATAAAAACAGATTAAAATGAGTTAAAACGAGTTATAAAAGAATGAAAAAGAAAGACACAATAGTGTAATTTCACATGCATGCAAAATGGTATTGTTTTTAAAACTATTTATTTTATTACTTGGCAACTCACTATAGCCATAATGATTCTCACAATTATTTTATATTTCTTTAAAAAACAACAACAACTAAATATTTACATTAACTGAACAAAATAGCTTTTCTAAGTAAGGCACTGGTAGATGAAAAGTTAAACCTGGACATTTGTAACATTTGTAGTTTCTGTAGGGGTTTTTCCCCCCGTCTTATATTTATGGAAAACTGCTAAATATTTAGACTGAACTGGGTACCTTTACTAATTAAGGCTCTGCTAAATTGCTGCTATACTTTCATTAAAGAGCCCATATGTTGGGTTGAGAACGGTTAAATTTCACTTTTTGAAGTCCCAAACAGCAGGATGATATGTATGCAAGGTTAAAAAACACTTTCGATGTCTTATAATATCTATTTATTTTTACCTCATTTTCCCACCGACTCCCATATGAATCGTCTGAGCGAGTCTTTTTCCCCAAGCACCTCCTTTACGTGACGCTACCACATCACGTCACCACATCACGTCCTTTACGTGTCAGCAGCCCAATGCCAGAACATATTGAAAACAAATCACTGCAGTTGTACAACAGCGTATTGCTATATTCTTCATCATAACAACAAACATTCAGTAATAATGAACACTTCATGGACTATTGTAAGCCAACAAATAGTTACATTCGGCAGTAAGCTAAATGGCTACCGCTACATGCTGCACGGAGCAAACACAATACAGACAACTACATCCATATTTACCTTGTTACAGTGAACACGACTGGAAGAAAATTCTGGTCCAAATAAACTGGGTATTGATCCATCCTTTAACAACAACCGTGCAGCGAATCCCGCGTTGTAAGCTGGTAGATCGGTGTAGCTCTCTTCAGAGAAATGACATGAACACAGCACTATATTGGGGCTATAATTCTCAGGTATTTTACCAAATAAACCTCAACCACTCCAGGTAGGGAAAAGAGGTTTCCAGGTAGGGAAAATAACACAGCTTTTCTTTCGCACTTCAGAGCACAGCGTCTGCGGGACATGATTTAACCGGAATGCTGATTGGTTCAGTAAAGTTAGCAGCAGTCGTGTTTTCTGGATCAATAACTCATGACCGAAACATTGTTCCTACACAAATAGCACCTCTTTTCAACCGTCGCAATGTATACAATCACCTACAACCTTATTTTCAGAAAAATGAGCTTTCCTACGCGCTGGACGCATTATATTGGACTCTATGCGCAGGCGGCAGAGAGACCGATCCTTAGGGACCGTCTACAAAGAGCAAAATGCGAAAAGCAATACTACAAAAGCTGTCAATAACTTCTCTCTAAACCTTTATACTGCCATCAAACAGTATAAAGATGTACTTAGATATTACTCAGAGCACACGTCACTGCTGTCCCGCTGGTTATGCTACAACACTTACTTGATACAGTGCTTGTTGTCTTCCACTTTTCTTTCCTGTCTGTGGGCGGGGCCGGGCAGTTCTATTTTCCCGGGTCTGCGCGCGCAACTATTATGTTTCGCGTTGACGTCAAGCCGAAACGGCTAAAGACTCGTTCTAATAACGATTCATTTAAACAACAATGAGTCGACTCTTTTATAGATGAATCAATCGTTTTAAACACTTTGCACTTTCAGATTTAAGCCTCAGCTGGACATTTCACTGCACTTAGAGCTGTGTAACACACTGCATGGAAGGTCATTTTCAAAAATCCATAATATGGGCTCTTTAAGTGAAAAGGGAACCTTTTTTTAAAGCATTATAATGTGACAAGTTAAACCTGAAGAACAGCATCTGCATAACAAACACAATCAAACCAGTTTGAATCATTCACTGATTGAAAACTTCTAATGGGACAGATGAGCTTGGTGGCTTCTAAATAGTTTGTCGTAACGTGGCTTCATTTTAGCGAGAGCCAGACGCATGTCGCTGTCAATCTCCAGACGTTTTTTCTGCCTCATTGGGATGTTTCTGCTGTAGATGGTGCTTGTATAATATGTATGTGTATTTGGTCATTTAATAAAAATCTCGTAAATCATTTTTGTTTTTGCCAGGTTTTTCGCGGACCCCTAGTGCTCTCTTGCGGCCCACTTGGAGGTCCATGGACCCCAGTTTGAAAACCCCTGCTTTAGAGGGTGTTTTTGTAGACAAAAGTTGAAAGCATTATATTGAGTGCATTGTGGTCCATTATTAGCAGAGTTATTTCTGACCATGGTTTTGGATTTACTTGGAACTAAACCATTTTTTTGACATTTTCCATCAGAAAGTGCTAGTAAAAGTACAAATAATTCTATAAAACATCAAGTAACACACAGTTAAACATACGCCAATCTCTAAAACTAATTTTACTGGACCACAACTGCATTTTCCCTCTGAATACGCTTTACTCAGTGCAGTTGTGTGCGTCTCTGCTGGTATGTGCAGCCGTTTACTCTGAATCTCGTATTTTCTCAAGCGTGAAGAAATAAAGCAGCAGGTCAGATATTACAGGTTTAGCAGAGGTGAGTAATGGATACGTGTTAAAGCACTCTTATCAAATAATTGACTAATAAATAAGATGTAAGTGTGGCGTTTATTGTGTGTGTGTTTGCTACAACTTCTGCGGGAACATTTGTGTGATTTATTCATGATTTTACACATCGACTGCTCAACGTCTCAATAATAACCTCAAAATAACCTTTAACCCCTCGTTGCGAGAAGAACTCAGGGTGTCTTAAAAAGTCCTCAAGTTCAAAAAGACCTCAAAAGCTCTTCGATTCACTAAAATACTGTCTTAAACGGGTTTTAATTGTCCTTCGATTAATCTGCCAACAATGAAACCTTTAACAAGACTCTATTTACTAATATGATTGAATTACTTTCCTTACGATAACGTGTTCAAAGGTTCTCTATATCCCAGTAGGCACACACACTGTCATAAGACGTTAATTTTAGGATAGATTTAGGTCGTGACGTCAGGTGACCAAAATTCAATGTCTAGCCAGAGTCTAAGGACAATGTTGTTTTGACGTCAATTAACGTTGATATTTGGTTGATTTTAGGCTTTTGTCAGGTATCACAACCAAAATCGAATGTCTGAATGACGTCACAGTGGTAACGTCCACA
>CAIGQQ010023428.1:0-10068 GCA_903798035.1 Danio albolineatus
AAAGAAACTCATAAAGCTTTGGAAGCACTTGAGGGAGAGTAAATAGTGAGTAAATGTTCATTTTTGGGTGAACTATCCAAACCTTTATGAGTTTATTGTGTTGACTACGAAAGAAGATATTTTGAAGAATGCTGGAAACCGGTAACCAGTAAGAGGAGAGAGTAAATAGTAAATGTTCATTTTTGAGTGAACTATCCAACTACTTATGAGTTTTTTTTGTCTTCTGTTGAACACAAAAGAAGATATTTTGAAGAATGTTACAAACCAGCAATCGTCGCCTTTCATAGTATATGTTTTTATGGAAGCCAATGGTAACATTTTTCCAAATATCTACTTTTGTGTTCAACAGATAAAAAGAAAATCTTAAAGGTTTGGAGCAACCTGAGGAAGAGTAAATAAATAAATGAACTATCCAAATATTTAGGATATTAATTTTTTTCTGTTGTAAAAAGATATTTTGAAGAATGTTGGAAACCGGTAACCATTGACTTCCCTAATGTTTGTTTTTCCTACTATGGAAGTCAATGGTCAACAAACTCATAAAGCTTTGGAAACCTCTTGAGGGAGAGTAAATAGTGAGTAATCTTTTTTTATTTTTGGGTGAACTATTTCTTTAAGTACACTAAATAGTGCGTTCATGTTTCTATGTGTGTGTGTGTGTGTATGTTGCAGTTGCGTGTGACTCCAGAGACGTGTGCTGCAGAGCTGGTTCGTCTGGTGGTTCAGGAGATGAACGCAGTGTGTCGTCACCTCCAGAAGGCCACTCATCAGTGCTCGTGTGCAGCCGATCAGTGTGTGTCCTCTGACGTGTGTGTGTACGGCAGCGAGCAGCTCCAGCACTTTGGCCTGGTTCTGCTGGTGGAGGGACGAGAGAAGTGGCTGCAGGACGATTTCTGCCCGCTCACGCTGCAAAACCCTTGGACACGCGGGAAACTCTGCGTCCGCTTCAAGGAGTATTCACCACTCGCGCTGCAGTACAGCAGAGCCACCACTGTCTGACCTGTAAATACACACACACACACACACACACACTGGATCATGGGCTTTTACTACTGAAGGTTCGCGGTGAGGTGCTTCATCTGCACTATACTGAGGTTATTCTTCATAAAGTCACTGGATTTCACTGTTTCTATGGGGAGATAATTTGAAGAATGTTGGACAATGGTAAGCATAGAAGATAAAAGCAAAGAGTTGGTCAAACAGAAGTGAACTTTTTTGGGTTGAACATAAAAGAAGATGTTTTGAAGAATGTTGGAAACCGGTAACCATACCAGGCATTTCTTTAAAAATATAAATTTTACATTGCAGGATGCATTCTGAGGGATCAGGTCTGACTGCCTATGTGGGAAATACAGTATCATGTCTCCAAAGTAATGCAAATTGTAGGTTCGATGGACGGCTGTGTCTGTTATCTAACGAATGGCCGGGTGATACTTTTTTAGGCAAGACCCGGAAACAATAATGACAGTGAAGTCTATTTATGAACTAATTTCGAGAGGCTCACGTGCTTATGATTGACCACAGCTAGTCCCTCATCAGCTCACGATTAAATCACCAATCAGATGATTCCTTACTCACTATAAATAACCAGAGTTTTCATATCTCAGTATCTTTATCTTTAAGAACACCCCCTTCCACCCCTACTCCCCCTCCTTTTCAGATGGGCGACACGGTTGCCTCACAGCAAGAATTTCTCTGGCTGAAGTCCCTACTAAACCAGTTGACCTTTCTCTGCTGAGTTTGCTCGTTCTCAGGTTCTCCGGTTTCCTCCCACATACATGAACATGCAACCTAAGTAAATGAAACATAACAAATTGATACTATAGCCAGGCTCTTACCAAGTGTACATCTCTGCTTAGCCATCCTATATCTATCATTATCCAGAAAAAAGTCGGGGAAGTTCATCGAGATCTACCTGAGCTCAAACTCCCCTCTCGCCCTGCAAACGGGAGGGAGCCCCGGGCTCGAGGATCTTATGAGCTCAGGGCTCTCTCACGGAACAGCATGCCAAACTAGCTTTATAACCCATCATCAGCTAAGGGTGAACGCTTGAAAAATGTAATGGCAGGTTTTGTTTCTACTGATAAACACTGCCCCCTAAATTGTCTATTCAACTGAATGCCAGGCTGCGCTAGTTTAACAACACAGCGACGGTGAGTTCTCATTAAAGGATTCTGCTATGAAGATACCCGAAGAATTCTCCTGGTCTGTCTCTATTTCAATTCACACCAGCAGATAAAAAATATACTATGAAAGCCAATGATTACTGCTTTCAGGATGTCTGCAGGATGCCTTGTTTTGTTCATTTGTTGTTTTGTTTTGGGGTAGTGGTGTCCCAATTCTCTTTAGCTTGAAGGTGTAGGGTTAAGGAGAAGGGCTAGACACCCCTTGAAACAGAGATTTTTCAGAACCACACTTAAAACCAAGGGGTAAGAAAATTCACCAGAATACACCATCTACAACAGCAGCATGACTGCACACGGAGGTCAGGAGACACACAAATGAATGTTTTTTGTCATTAATATTAATTTTTACAACAAACAAACATATGTTTTAATATATTCATATTCATATACTCATGTTTTACCGTCATGCTAAATTTGGCTATCTATAATCCCTAATAATAACTCCTGTACAGCAGTCCCACAACATTCTGTCCTAGTGGCTGGAATGAGCTTTTACAGTGTCTGCTATAATGTTAATGTTGTTTTTTTGTGTTTACGTACATGAAGACCAGGGTGTAAATGCACAGTACAGTTATGGTCTTATCGCCACATTATATTGTTATGCTAACGTGATATATGCCTTCAGTGATTTCCTGAAGATAAATAATGTTACCAAAACAATAACACAACTAGAATAACTGCAGCAGTCGCGATCGGCTGATCTCATATAAAGCAAGAGATCGCGATGACATATGATTTCTGTAGTGCTGACTCATTTCTTAGGGGTACATTGTGAAGCCCTTCCCCTTCACACTCTGTTTCAAGGGCCAAGGGGAAGGGGTACAAAAATAGAATTGGGATTGGGCCTTAAATTCCATAGTAATGAAAATATAAGTCTTAAATCTTAATTCAAATCCTAAATCTGTTTCAAAGGTATTAAAAATGCACTCAAATCGGCTCCGGAAATTAGATTATATTTCTGTTTTGATATATACTCATAATCTGGCTATTTGGCCCATAACGAAATAGGTGAAACTCAAAAAAATACACCCTCGTAGCTTATTAACTCTATTTAGACAGATACATCTGCTTCCACATTGGACAAAAATAATGAATTTAGCAGTTTTCTGTATTTTGTGATTCATGTTTTTTTTTCTTGTTTATTTCTGCTTTTGATTTGCATTATGGAAACGTTGATCTTTTTTCCAACAACTTTTAACCTTGAAAAGTTTGAAAGCGTGACTTTTTATTGTGTGGTATAAAATCGCACTATACAATTGGTCAATTTCATTCTGTTTAGTGTTAGAAGGTCTTAAAACATCTTATATGTATATAAGAAACCTGCAGATATGCCTGGGCTTACAACATTCTTCAAATCACCTCTTTTTTTTCTTTTTCTAATAGTGAATAAATGATGACAGAATTTTCCATTTTTAGGAGAACTTTGAATAAAGTCAACATGAAATCAGTACGTGAAGTTGGTCACACTTTACAATAAGGTTGCTCAGTTCATCTATTTATTAACACGAACAATAAACAATACATTTATTACTGCATTCATTCATCTTTGTTCATGTTAGTTAATGGAAAGTCGTTTATTCTTAGTTCATGTTAACTCACAGTGCATGAAGCATTAGTAAATGTTGAACTATGATTAATAAATGCTGTACAACTATTGTTCATCATTAGTTCACGTTAGTAAATACATTAACTAATGAAACCTTATTGTAAAGCGTGACCATTAAGCTCAATTAGTGTTGTTACCTGGTCTTGTAGTGTAATAAATAAATAAGTGGACATTATATTTTAGATATTATAAATATTCTCCAGCGATCATTGTAATGTAATAATATATATAGAGGCTACCACCGTTCAAAAGTTTGGGATCAATATATTTTTAAAGAAATATACATATTTATTTGCTAAGATCAGATTGTATTTAATACATATTCAATTTATTTCAAATTATTGTTTTATTTTTTAATATGTTTTTGTGGAATCTGTAATATATTCATTTACTCGTGATGTTTAAAATGCTGTTTAACATCCTGAATAAATAAACATATCACAGATTCTACAGAAATATGAAAGCAGAGGGTTGAGTGATATATTAGAGAAATATTACATTATTATACTATATATAGTATATTGTAGCATAACAAAATGTTTAGCAAATGACTTGAAATGCTGGATTTGAAAAACACCATCATTCCAGAGAGAGAGAGTGTGTGTGTGTGTGTGTGTGTGTGTGTGTGTGTGTGTGTGTGTGTGTGTGTGTGTGGTGATGTTTAAGCTCATTACATTGTGTTCATATCGAACACAAATATCATTAAATTATTATATGAGATTATGTGAGGGTTTTAAATAAGTTATGTGTGACCCTGGACCACAAAAAAACAATCATTCATTCATTCATTTTCTTTTGATTTAGTCTATTTTCAGAGGTCGTCACAGCGAAATGAACCGCCAACTATTTCAGCTTATGTTTTACACAGCAGATGCCCTTCTATTCACCATGCAGTACATAGAAACACCCAGACTTACTCATTCACACACACACAAACACTCATACGCTACGGCAAATTTAGTTTATTCAATTCAGCGCATGTGTTTAGACTGTGGGGGAAACCGGAGCAACTGGAGGAAACCCACAACAACACAGGGAGAACATGCAAACTCCACACTGAAATGCCAACTGACCTAGCCAAGGCTCGAACCAGTGACCTTCTGGCTGTAAGGCAACCGTGCTGGCCAAAACCAGCCATGAATGTCAATTTAAAAAAATAAAAATAAGGTTTATACGTTGTCTGAAATCTGAATAAATATAAGTTTTACGTTGGTTTGATAGCAGTGGACAATATTTGGCTGAGATATTTGAGAATGCGGAATCTGAGGGTGCAAAAAATCTAAACACTGAGAAAAGTGATGGTTCTTTCTTAATTTTAAACAAATTAAATGCTTTTTACCAATTAAAATATGTCATTTTGATATATCGCCAGAAGAAATCTTAACTTAATTGTCTAATGACTTTTGGTATGAAAGAAAAATCTATTATTTTGACCTAAGCTATATATTTTTGGCTATTGGCAATAATATACCAGTGCAACTTAAACACAACTGTTTTTATTATTATTATTATTATTATTATTATAATTATTTAGGGGTTTTCACCTTTAATGTATAAGCCCCTAGAGAGTATAGACAGGAAAGTGTGGGGAGCAGAGATAGGGGAAGGATCGGCAAAGGACCTCGAACCAGGAATCAAACTCGGGTCGCAGCGAGCACCTCGGTGCTATGTGCCACTAGGCTAATGGTGCCTAAAACACAACTGGTTTTGTGGTCCAGGGTCACACATTTTATTATTATTTTAATCAGAAATATTTTTTAAGAAGCAAATCTGAAGGAAAACGTGACACCAAGATGATGAAAATTCGGCTTTGAAATAAATATTTAAATGTACATAAATACAAGAGTGACACTATTCAATAATATTGTCTTATTTTTTTAACACATCACGTCAATCTCAAACTTTTGAACGGAGTATCTACATCCTCTGAAATGCACTGAGAAATACACCAAGTTATTAACCTTATTCTGTAATTTTTCATTTTCCCTTTCAGTTGCCTATGAGAGAAATGATTAGGAATAATGAACGGTCAAACTACTTGCTCTACAAACAACTATGTTGATGACTATATATAAAGAGTAAAAAAGATATCAGTTTGGAACATGAAGCAGCAAAACCAGCTGTTTTTAACATCTACAAATCAATAGAAGTGAATGAGAGCGGAAGTGTTGAGACAAAAAGGTGCTGTATGTAAGTTTTTGACTCTACTGAAGCATAAAAACACCATAATATGTTAGCAGATATTTAAGAAGCATGCTGAGTGAACACTTGTTTATCTGAAAAACAATGCTGAAGTCAGATATCCTGCTTTGAAAATGTGTTTTCCATGCCTGAACGCTGTCTTTGTTTTAGTCATTTTAACCTGCCCAATGCCAGTTTAGCCAGTTATATTTCAGTACTCCGGGTTGTCTTGTATGGAAGAATATTCCAGTCAATTTTCAAAAGCAATTGCATATCCCTCATTGCCGTTTGCATTTCTGCTGTAACGAACAAGCAGTCACTGCCACATTTCAAATAAAAAAGCAAAGTCCATTTTGGTTTGTTCATGTACTCCAAGCAGCCGAGCAAGCTGGACGAGTAACCACGATACGTAGTACTGGATTGTTTCTAATGGTATTTCCACTAAAGGATGTTCTGGTCCTTCATAAAAACGCTGCCGGTAACTTCAATTAGGTTGGCGAAGACCACATCACTAATTGTGCTGTTCGATAAGGCCACAAACTCATTTAACGTGTCCAAAATTAAATGGATTCTAAGTGAAGAGGAAATCTGTGCCGCAACCTCCAGCGCAAACTGTAAACACGTCGACTGTGAGTGACGTCACTTCCCAATACAAACACGGCCAATAAAATAGCCCCTCCCTGTCGTTTGATTGGCAGGTTTCAGTGCAGTGTTGACATGGGTTGACATTGTGTTGACATAGTGTTGACATTCAGTGTTCATTCATTCATTCATTTTCTTTTCGGCTTAGTCCCTTTATTAATCCGGGGTCGCCACAGCGGATTGAACCGCCAACTTATCCAGCATTTGTTTTACGCAGCGGATGCCCTTCCAGCCACAACCCATCTCTGGGAAACACATCCATACATTCTCATTCACACACATACACTATGGACAATTTAGCTTACCCAATTCACCTGTACCACATGTCTTTGGACTGTGGGGGAAACCGGAGCACCCGGAGGAAACCCACGCAACCACGGGGAGAACATGCAAACTCCACACAGAAATGCCAACTGGCCTAGCCGGGGATCGAACCAGCGACCTTCTTGCTGTGAGGCGAACGTGCTACTCACTACGCCACCGTGGCGCCCACATTCAGTGTTGACATGGGAAATATATTTGCAAATGGACTTTGCTTTTTCATTTGAAATGTGGCAGTCACTGCGCGTTCACGAAAGCGGAAATGCAAACGGCAATGCGGGATTTGCAATTGCATTCAGATTATGACACAATTTATGCGTCCGCATATGGAATAGGATTTGCAATTGAGTTTGAAAATTGACCGGGATATACTTCCATAGCCTTGGTGGAAAACTGCGTATTTCTTTCATTCAGTCAGAAAGACTTTCAAAGCATGCGTCCGCAACCAAAATGTGACCTCTGGTGGACAGTAGCAGACTCCGAAATGAGATGCAGATTCAGAGGTTCACATGAGGTGTTTTTTAATTGGCAAATAATATAAATATTACGAACAAAAACAATGGGTGAGCAGGTAACATTGTCACTGCGTGTCCTAACAACACGCTTCGTGATGAGAGTGATGAGCAGGGCCAGACAGAATCTGCGGACATTTTTTGCTATTTTTGCAGAGTATTTTGTTAAAAATCTGCGGATTTATGTGGAATGATTTTGGGAGTATCATAACTAAAACCTTAATATATGAAATAAAAAGTAATACCTGTTTAACTTTTATTATTGTTATTTAATGTTTACTACACAAATCCAATTAGATCTACTTTATTTGGTAAACAAAGCAAGTCTCTCGTATAAAATCTCTACTAAAAAACAGAAAATAGTACTTTACAGACTGTATTTTAAATAAATCATATGAATATTTTCATATTTGTCAATATTATTACAGAAATTAATTTGAAAACTAAATAAATAATCATTTACACACATTTACACCAGTAAATAAACATAATCATTGATAGGCTAAAAATCTGAGGAAATCTGTGGAATTCTGCGCGTGCAGATTTCGTGTGGGCCTAATGATGAGCACTTTGCACCAAACAAAACCCGATAGAAGTTTAAATACAGCCATTCAGATGCACAGAATAGTTCACTCACTGCACTCCAATGAAATGGTAAAGTTTTACAATCTATTTAATACATATTAAACCTCTTTAACGTTATAATGTACGTGCTAAATCACTGATACTGTATGTGTTGGCTTGCACTGAGACACAGTTCAATTTCAAACGGTTTACTTTATTTTCCAGATGTGAGATGAACTATCTGCTGCTGCTTTCAGTATATGGCAATAAATGTCATGTAAAACGGCATTCATACTTTCATTGTTAGCATTTAGCACTGAATAAAGCACATGAGGTAAACCTGAGGTAATCAGTTTATCCCAGGGGTGCCCAACCTCGGTCCTGGAGGGCCGGTGTCCTGCATATTTTAATTCCAACCCCAATTAAACACACCTGAACCAGCTGATCAAACTCTGACTAGGTGTACTAGAAACTTCCAGGCAGGTGTGTTGAAGGAAGCTGGAGCTAAACTATACAAGACAACTTTCCAGGAACGAGTTTGGGCACCCCGGGTTTATCCTGTTGTTCACCTGTGAGAAATGTAAGCCGTTATTCGTAAGCCGTAATTTCCGTAAGCCGTTATTTCTGGAGTTGGTTACGACAAAAACTCCTTTAAGTATGGAAAATACTCCCTCTATTGTGTGCCGTTGCTTATAGCTAGGCCCACACGGAATCTGCACGCGCAGAATTCCGCAGATTTTTATCCCATCATTAATTCTGTTTATTTACTTGTGTAAATGTGTATTTATTCAGTTTTCAAATTAATTTTAGTAATAATATTGACTAATTTGAAAATATTTATATGATTTATTTACAATACAGTTTGTAAAGTACTATTTTCTGTCTTTTAGTAAAGATTTTTTATGAAAGACTTGCTTTGTTTACCATTTTTAATTGGACCATATTTAATTGGATTCGCATTGTAAACATTAAATAAAAGTACATAAAAGTATTACATATATTAAGGCTTTAGTTATGATACTCCTAAAATCATTCCGCATAAATCCGCAGATTTTTAACTAAATACTTTGCAGAAATAGCAAAAATTGTCCGCAGATTCCATCTAGCCCTACTTATAGCTAGAAAACAGTTCAAGTCAGCCTTAAATCAGCCTTTAGGCTCAATAGTCAGCCACACTCACGTCAATCTGGCAACCTGTGCTTGAGTGGACTCGTCAGAGGAGGAGCCAAGTGCAAATGTGTTTTGATCCAGGAGTGCAATACCTAGTTCAACCACTGGGTGTCAAACTTACACGCAGCACCTTTAAATATCAGCTTCAACCTCAATAATAAGGTCAATAATAGGTTGTATATGTATTCATGTTGACTTCATCTGAATGCATGGATCCTTCAATAATCTCAGTAACTCATTTCTTCAGTGTAAGTTCAGCCTTGACAGACGCTCTTCCATTGGTTTTCAGAAGTGAAATGTTTACAGTCTGCTGGCGCTGGTCTGAAATCAGCCAATAAGCATTAAGTCACGATTATTTCCGTCGATGCATTCTTCCTCAGGACACCGAACTCTTCATGTTTTACTCCAAACTGTGAATCCTGGAAATACACTGGACGTCCCCTCGAGAACGCCAACTGAAGCTTTATCCGATGAAGAGGTTGTGTTTGACTGTTTATGAACTACTGTATTGAACTGAAGGAGTAATGCAGGCGAGACGGACTGTAGCCGCAGATACACACACACACACACACACATACACACGCACTCCTCCATGTTAATTTGTGAACGGAAAGGGTTGTTTGGTGTCGTAGTGAGGTTTATCGTTGATATTGTGTGTTTTCTGTCTGTTTGGACGCTGACGGACACACACTCCAGTGGGAAGTAAATGTTTTTGGTGCAATAATATTTGACGCTGTAGCTCGGACGTGTGTTTGGCCGATTGACGGACGTATGTACAAATACACACTCAAGCTCAAACACTAAACACTGCTGCACATCATGACTGGTTCTTTAGATAAGTGTGTGTGTATTTGTGTGTTTGTTTGTTTGAGTGTCTGTATATGTG